>NW_010729191.1:1454104-1471684 GCF_000365185.1 Nelumbo nucifera
ATAGTTTTTTTTTTCTTTTGCTTTTATTTTAATATTTTTTGCTTTTATATTATAAATTGAAATGGACAGTCTATTCAAGCCGAACAATTGAACTGTCCTCATACTCATGGGGAGGAAAGTTTCGAAAATTAAGATGTTCCAAAGTGATTGGGGAGGAAAGTTTCGAAAATTATCCCCCTTCTTGGATAGCGAAGGAATTTCACACAGGGTGAGCTGTCCTCATACTCATGAGCAAAATGAAAATGCTGAATGAAAACACCGACATATTATTGAGTCCACTCTCTCTCTACTGGCATCTTCCTCTCTCCCTAAATCCTTCTAGGTTGAAGCAGCAGAAACTACAGTGTTTCTCATTAACCGGTTGCCTAATCTAACACTTGGTAATCTTTCTCCTTATGAAAAGTTATTTGAACCTGATTATTCTATATTACGAAGTTTTGGTTGTCTTTGCTATCCTTTTATTCAGCCATATAACAAGCACAAGATGGACTATAGATCTATTAAATGCATTTTTATTGGATATAGTTCTTCTCATAAAGGGTACAAGTTCTATAATCTGATCACTTCATAAGAAATTATTACAAGACATGTGGTTTTTTATGAGAAATAGTTTATGAGAATCTCTCAAGAGAAGAATCCTTTTGAACCTCTGAATTCGGCACCAATCACCCTGCGATCTGTTCCTTTAGTCATTGATGTGTAGGAGAATGATATCTCCTTTCATGACTCTTAGTATCTTGAACAAGGTATAACTACAAGTTCATCTTCAACTGATACTAATGAATCTTTATCTCATGATGATAATCTGATAGCTCAGCCATGTTAGAGAACATGGCTGATTCAAGAGATTCTGGACACCACACCAGTTGTTCCAGCTCTGATTGTAAGACACATTCAATGACTACTCATTCCATGAGTTCCCACCATGTGCAAATTGCCACAAGGTATCATTTACCTAAAGGACTACTTGCAGATGGTAGTTAGAATGATGCAGAACCAACTTCCTACTCTCAGGTGTCCAAGTCTGCTCACTGGCCCACTGCTATAGCATCTGAATTTCATGCTCTCATACAGAATGGTATATGGCAGCTTGTTCCTTCTATGAATGTTGTGGGTTCTAAGTGGGTTTACAAAATTAAGAGAAAACCTGGTGGTTCTTTGGAACGATACAAAGCCAGACTAGTAGCTCAGGGTTTCTCTCAATTTCTGGTGTCGACTTTGCTGACACTTTCAGCCTTGTTGTTAAGCCAGCCATTGTCCATACGGTTTTATCTGTGGCCACTTCATAAGGATGAGACATTAAACAACTAGATGTTCACAATGCCTTCTTGAATTGATTTATTCAAGAAAATATTTATATGAAATAGCCTCAGGGTTTCTAGGATCGAACATGTCTAGATTATGTTAAGCAGACTTCATGATCTTGGCTTTAGAAGCACTCAGTGTGATCCCTCTCTCTTCATCTACACCAAAAATAATATTTCCCTATATATTTTGGTTTATATTGATGATATTATTGTTACTGGTTCTTCTGCTGCTCATGTTTCTTAACTCATTTTGGATTTGTCTCGGAGTTTCTCTCTTAAGGATCTCGGATCTCTACACTATTTTCATAGAGTAGAAGCTCGTCAAGACAAGACTGGACTGATTCTTTCTCAGAGACATTACATTTTAGATCTCCTATAGAAAACTAATCTGGCAGCCTCTAAACCCTTGATCACGCCTATCACTCCCACATCTAGATTGTCTAAATTTCAGGGAGACCTGCTTCCTAATCTTACTCAGTATTACAGCATTGTTGGGGCCATATAGTATGTTAAACTCACACGTCCAGATGTAGCATTTGCAGTGAACAAGGCTTGCCAATTCTTTCAGAACCCGACCAATGATCATTAGATGGTAGTAAAGTGCATTCTGCGTTATCTCAAAGGAACAATTTAGTATGGGCTATTTTTTTCATCTATTTCTCCTATGTATTTAGTTGCTTTTTCAAATTCTGATTGGGCCGGTTGTCCTGATGACCGTCGATCTACTAGCGGTTATGGTATTTTTCTCGAGTCTCATTTAATCTCCTAGAGTGCAAAGAAATAGCCCACCCTTGCCCGTTCTAGCACTGAAGCCGAATTTTGCTCATTAGCTAACTCCACAACTGAATTACTGTAGTTTCCGTCTCTACTACGGGATTTGGGCAATTGTCAATCTGTTCCACCTATTATTTACTATGATAATATTGGTGCCTCATACTTGGAAACGCTTCTAGTGTTTTATGCTCGTAACAAGCACATTGAAGTGGACTTTAATTTTTTGCATGATCATATTCTTCAAAAAAATCTGGACGTTGGACATATTTCTACTGATGATCAGTTGGCTGATATCTTTACCAGACCTCTTGCTCCAGTTCGATTTGATTTTCTCTGGTTCAAGCTTCATGTGCTTTTAGCCCAGTTCCACTTGAGGGGTTGTATTAAGGAAAGCTCTATAAAAGGTAACTCCACAAGTCTGGCAGTTACCAATGTAGGCTTTCAGTCCAGATTAGCAGCTACTAATAAAGGATCTTTAGCAGCTACAAATGAAAAATCTCCTCGACAAATAACAGTTACTAATGGAGGCTCTCACATAGATTTGACAACATCTAAATTAGAATTATCTCCTCAAAGAATAGTAGTTACTAATAGAGATTTGACAACCACTAAATTAAAAAGAGAATTAATTAGCAATCTTTGTACATAGGCAACAATACAAAAATCGTTAGTTTCTGTTATCATTTTTTACTCTTTATATATAATATATACTATACCCATCTTAGCCTGATTGACAGGTCAGACAATACAAAAATTCTTAGTTTTTATTTTCTCCCTTCTACATTCTTATATTGGAGTGTTTATTTTATACAATCATTTCCTTAAATATAATCACTGATTTGAGGATTTTTTGGAGTGTTTTTGGGAATATCATTGATTTATTATTTATACAAGAAAATTTGATGATAAGATATGTTTGGAGGCTTCGAACATCACCCCGAATTATAATAATCAGGATTAATGCTACATGAAAAAGTGGGTACTCGTCGTTCAGATTAAGAAAACATAACAATGAAATAAAATCTCAGCAATGTTGGAGCCAGCCTAAGCCTAAGGTATATATATACGTTGATATATTATCCTACTTAAACAGAGCACACTTTTTAATTTTATATAGACCAACCTTTGATGTGGATCATCACTTATTATAATAATTTCAAAATAAAGAAACATTCATTCATAAGGTATATGAATCAAATTGAATTCTACCAATTAAACACCACTTTAATGGTAATTATAAATGTACATGTAAATTATTCAGGCAATCAGTTCCATTTCACCCTAAACCTTATTCTTGGCAAAAAATTATTGATTTAATTAACGATCCATTAATCTGGGCAGTCAAACTGTTAATCCATTCAACCAAACAATAGTTTTTTTTTTGCTTTTATTTTAATATTTTTTACTTTTATATTATAAATTGAAATGAACAGTCTATTCAAGCCGAACAATTGAATTGTTGACTCAAAAACCAATGGCCAAAACAATTTCTTAGAAGAGTGTCAAGGTTCCAAGAAACTTCAAATGAATAATGGAATGGTAAGTATTGTGAGTAAATAGTATAGCATGGAATGGAAAGTATTGACTGAAACAAGTGGGGCTATACATGATTCTATGAAGATATGAATTTCATCTTTGGTCGTTGAATTTCCTTCTTCGTGGTTTTCTTTCTTCATTTGTCATCGTTTGTATCCCTTCTTTCTCATCACGATCAAGAAAACAACGGAGTACTTGTAAGTATCTAAAAAAGTGATCAGTGCCAGTTGGCAAAATCTGTGATGTGGCTTCCATGGACCTGGGATTGTATCCTGCCTTGACCTCGTCAACCCCACTCACAAGTTTGATGGGAAAGAAAAAGAAAATGAGAATTCTAGACACTATTTGCAGCAAAAAAAAAAAAAAAACAGAAAAAAAATGAAAATTCTAGACACTGTAATATACTCTTGTTAAAGAGGAGAGTTAATGTGGGTCCACATTTCTCATAACATCTATTCAGCAAGAATTTATGAAACTCCTCCGTTTTTCATATTAGCCGATCTAAAATGTATAGCCCACAAGGCTCTCTCCACATAATAGCTAGTTCACACAGACTCGTTGTACCATTGTCAATGTTGGATGTATTGCAGGGTGATCTAACGTCTTACACTAAGATTAGTTCATATAGACAAAAATAAAGTATTGCTGGGTGATATTTCTTCCTTTTGGCTGATCTATATCCCAAATCCTCCCCTTATTTAATTAATCAAATTAGGTCAGTTCGAATTGGGCTTTATGCCCATTAAGTTTATGTGCTCATTTATTCTTCCAAATTATTGTTCAGTTGGGTTTTCTTGTATGGCATGAGACTCAAACATTGATTTACACATCAGCCACATGGGTTCGGCCCAACCTTTGTTACAAGGCTTGGCCGAATTCACTAAAACAGACAGTAAATCCCTTGAGCCCATCACATGGACTCCAATGGGCCCAATACTTACACTAAGTAGTCCCTGGGCCAAACCATCTTATAAAAACTCAGGAACTATGAACAGATGTAAGATTATCCCAATACTTACACTTCACCCTAAACCTTATTTTTGGCAAAAAATTATTGACTTAATTAGCGATCCATTAATCCGGACAGTCGAACTGTTAACCCATTCAACCCAAACAATAATTTTTGTTGCTTTTATTTTAATAATTTTTATTTTTATAATATAAATTGAAATGAACAATCTATTCAAACCGAACAATTGAACTGCTGACTCAAAAACCGTTGGGCAAAGCAATTTCTTGGAACAGTGTCAAGGTTCCAAGAAACTTCAAATGAATAATGGAATGGTAAGTATTGTGAGTAAATAGTATAGCATGGAATGGCAAGTATTGACTGAAACAAGTGGGGCTATACATGATTCTATGAAGATATGAATTTCATCTTTGGTCGTTGAATTTCCTTCTTCGTGGTTTTGTATTCTTTGGTTTTTCTTTCTTCTATTTGATCTAATGATGATAAAGACAGCATTGGTTCAATGGTTCCTAATACTTAGTCAACTTGCAATTTTTGTTTGGTTTTACTATTGAAATTCATTTGTCATCGTTTGTTTCTCTTCTTTCTCATCACGATCAAGAAAACAACGGGGGTACTTGGAAATATCTAAAAAAGTAAGACAAGTTTAATTTTACTGTTGAAAGTGATGAGTGCCAGTTGGCAAAATCTGTGATGTGGTTTCCATGGACCTGGATGTATTGCTGGGTGATCTAACGTCTCACACTAAGATTAGTTCACATAGACAAAAATAAAGTATTGCTCGGTGATCTCTCTTACTGCTTACAAGTTACAATTCAGTTATTTTTTTTGGGTAATTTGTTGAAACCTTCGCTTAAGTTTTGGACCATTGCTGAAATCTCTAGTGAATTTTTTGATACAATTGTAAGTAAATCTCTTCTATTGAAATCTTTTAACCAGAGATACTAAAATATCCAAGATATTCATGCAGTTATTATTGAGGTTGGCTTGTATAGAAAAAAACAGAAAACAAATTGAACTTTATAAAGATAAGAACTTAAAGTTGCAATTTTACATTTGAGCCATTGATAAAAAGGCTTCATTTGGAAGGAGTACAAATATAAATATGTAGAGTGTAAAACTTTATATTTTGTATTATTTTGTACACATTTATACATTTATAATCTTTCCAAACTGAGCCGAAAAAAAAATTTGGAAAAGAGAATGGATGGATTTGGGTAGTAATTGATAAGAAGAGAAAAATTGAAAAATAAATATGAATCAAATGAAATTTCATGGATCTTTTGGTCATTTTTATCATTTTGATGCCTCTTTCTAGAGAATTCTAAGAGAATGGGTTTAGTTGCAACTATGCCTAGAAAATTCTGGGGAGATGATTGCCATTAACAAACTTTGGCCATGCAAGGTTTTTATAATTTTTCCTCTTTAATATATAACCCCCGGTTGAGGGCCATGCAAATTGGACACATAAGGTTCTATTTCGTTGAGCTAGGGTTCTCTAGACTCATGGGTTAGCGACACATCAACAAGAAAAACCCAAAGTAGGGGTGATCATGGGCTGGGCAGGAAATTGGGCCTATGCCTTTAAATATAGGCGTTTTTACCATTCAGTCCACTCCTAGGTGGAGCTACTAATAGATTAGGGGTGGACTGAATCCTGCCCGTGGATTGATGCCAAATTCACAAGCAGGATGCGGTTTATAGGGGGTTTACTAATGGACTAGAAGGGGACTGCAAATTAGATTTCTAAGGGGATCAATTACAGCCCAAAAATCCTTTAAATATATTTAATATGTATACTGTGTATAAATATAAAATTGTAATATATAATATATTATATATCATTTCATAATAATTATACAAATAATATTACGAAAAGGTATGAACATGCTTAATGCAGAGCTATAAACATTCAAAATGTCAAAAATTCCCATTCTATATATTAATGCAGCCTGTGAATTGGCATCAATTCCGAACTGTCACCTACCCCAACTGTACTTTGAACCTAAAAATTCTGACTCTGGGCTGAACTGTCATTCTTCCTATATTATAATGACAGCCTAGTGCAAGAGGCTCCTAACAATGCAGGGTCTGGGGAGGGGGCAGATGCATGCAGCCTGGCCATATAGGTTGTTTCAAGATTCGAACCCTCGTTATCTAAGTCACAATGGAGCAATTACCAACAAAGACCCCCTCTGTAATTAGAATTCTATCAGTTAAGGTTGAAGAAAAGAATCTCATGTGACTTTAGACTTTTCCAAATCACCAAATTACCCTTTTCCAATTAAATTGATTTAATTGTTTGTTGCATTTGTTGCATTTGTTGCAAATCTAGATTTCAGTAGGAGTTTCTTGTTTTTTTTTTTTTTTTGCTGCAATTTCCATTTTAATAGAAGTTTCTTAAGTGGGTATTTTGGTAAGTTAACTTTGATTCAACTTAATGGAGAGGAGGGTTTTGTTGAAAACTAAAAGTTCATGGGTGTAACTGTCACTACCCCCAAAGTACAAAGTAGTAATCTGAAATTTAATATTATCATAAAAATAAAATAAAATTAGAAAAGTACTTAAATATAATCTATAGTTTTAGAAACCACTTATATATAGATAGATAGATAGATAGATAGATAACTTCTTGATGTTTCAAATGTTTAATAGATAAAAAGTAAATGATATAACTACCCTTAACTGTTTATTAAATTTTCAAAATATGCCCTATTCAAAATGTTGAATTCTATCGTCTCTTCTTCTTCTTCTTCTTTTTCTTCTTCCCTCTTTCTTTTTCTTTCTCCTATCCTATCTTCTCTACTGCTCCATACTCCACTTAATGAGAGTAGCCCTATTTCTCCCTTTTTCTCTTCTCCATTGCCACAAGCACCACCAAACTAGAGCAGGAGCTTTCCCTTCCTCTTCCTCCTCTTCTTCTTCTCTATTTTATTCTCCCCTTTGTCCCAATCACTTCTAAGGTCATTGAGTAGAGTCGCCCTTTCAAAATTTGTGTTTGAAATGGCATTCTACTTTCACTTTTATAAACCCCCCTCTACAAAAAAAAAAGGATGTCCCCTCTTAGGTGCCATTTGATTGCACTTTTTAGAGGTCTGAATCTGAAAATGCTACTTCTCATACCTCACCCCTTGTTTGGTTGTACCTCTTAAAATGTGTCTAAAACTGATTTTTACATCTGAAAATCATAGACCTTGGGCTAGTTCTTAACGCTCTCAGATGAGTTTCAGAGTCGGTCCAATGTCCAAAATATCCTTACAATTTTTCGTAAATGACCCGAGTTACCCCTGATACCCCCAAACCCAAAAAACCTAAACATTCGACCTCTCTTTCTCTCTTGCTCTCTCCTTCTCTCTCTCTCTCCCTTGTCTTCCCACCACCGCCATTGCCGGTGTCTTCTCTCTCTCCCCTTGTCTTCTCTCTCTTGCTCTCATTTTCACTCTCTCCCCCTGTGTTCTCTCTCTCCCTCTCTCTCTCTCTCCCTCCCCTGTCTTCCCACCAACGCCACCACCGCTACAACAAGCAACAGTGGTGGTTCGGTGAATAATAATAATGCTTTTATTAGTTATTAATTATAAATCATTTTAATATTTTTATTAAATTTACTTATGTTATTTATTAATTATTAATTATTTTTATCAACTATTAATTTTTAAAAATTATTTTAATTTTTTATTTGTGTAAATTATTAATTATTAATTAGTAATTATTTTAATATTTTTATAATCATTATTTATTTTTTTAATTTTAATTATTACATTTATTAATTAGTAATTATTAATTTTTTATTTTTATTTGTATTGTTTCAATATCATTTTGAGGTTGAAAATTATTTTTTATGAGATAATGTAAATTGAATTCAACATTTCCAAATTGTATGTTTTAGGGGTAAAATAGTAAAATCAGTAAATTKCAGATGGTAAAGGGTTGATCYAACACAAACAAACTTATGGATTCAGATCCTCTAAAAAGTAGAAAAGCAACTATGCCTCTTTTTAGATTTCAGACACCTTAGTTTAAGTGTGTGCCCCTTGTAAAAATTAGTCAAAGTTGATTTACACCCATAATCCCATTTGTTTCGTAATAAGCATTGTTTGAATATGAAGAGGTTGGGAGAGAGAGAGAGGGGCTAGCTCAAGAAGAATAAAGAGAAGATGAAGAGAGAGAAAGAAAAGAATATGGTAGTTACCACTTTAGTTCGGTCAATTGGGAGGAGATGGAAGACAATGAAAAAGAAGAGGAAGGCAAGAAAATGACTAAATGAGTGATAAATATGGGAATACGAAAAAATTAAAGGACATTTGAAACAGCTCTAACGTTTTCTTAATGGATAGCATATTTGTATTATGTGGGGCCATTTTACAAGGTATTTGTTAGTAGGTTTTAAAACTATAGAGTATATACAAGTAATTTCTTCAATTCTCAGGGTATATACAAGTAATTAACACATATATCATATAAGACAGGCCTGAAGTTTTGGGATCAAGGCATTCATCTCATTTTTTGTAGTTAAAATACCATGTGAAAAGTCCTTAAAATAAGGAATGCYAAATGCACCCAAAGCCTGACCCAGAAATTTATGGGCTGGGACAAGCAAGAAATTATTATCCCTGCCATAAAGTCTTATAAAGATTCCATAATAAAACAAGAATGAGAAAATTTTTAATCAGTATCGTGTACTTTGGTTTGAGTGACAATTTGATCCTCTTCTGTCAAGCAAGGAAGCCAAGATAAATGTGGTGCCTGTTGTCTTCAGCAACTGCAGGTTGTGCTACTCATAATTGTTTAACAATGGTTCTGCAGGTTGTGCTACTCCTGTTCCTGTTGTCTTCTTTTTGCCCAGCAACTGCGACATTTTCATCGTCAGCATCAGCCAAGTCGGTGGAGGCAAAGCCTAACTGCCCAGATAAATGTGGGAACATCACCGTTCCCTACCCTTTTGGCTTCGGAGACAACACAAACTGTTACAGAGAAGGCTTCCGACTATCCTGCAACCACACTTTCACCCCTCCCAAATTATTTGCCCCAGATATTTTAATCCTCGTAAACACAGACCAAGACAGGTTCTACGATGAGGAAGATAAAGAGATGGAAGTTAAAGAAATATCATTATTACAAGGCCAGTTGCACGTCTATTCATTTATGGACTACAATTGCTCCAATCATTCGTTAGTTGTTAGCCCTAATATGTCCTCAATCCTAATATATTTGAGGAATACGCCCTATACTTTTTCCGACACCCGCAACATATTCACAGCTATCGGTTGCAATACTCGAGCCTACATTGATTCCAGAAATGAAAGCACCTTATGGTATCGGAACTTTCGGTTTCAATACGGATGCTCCAACGCGTGCGAAGGAATGGAAGAGACGCTCAATGGGAGTTACCCAGGGATGGGTTATTGCCAGATCACCATCCCCAAGGGACTGAAGTATATTTGGGGAACTCTGGAATACTTTGACAATTCATCATCAGGTTTCAACCCATGCGCATACTCTTTTATCGCAGACAAGGAGTGGTACAACTTCTCCATAGCTGATCTCTCGGGCTTTGATTTCTATACAAGAAACAGAGGAATGGTTCCAGCCATACTCGACTGGGCAATAGAGAACGACTCCTGCGAAAACATTACGTTGAGAAACTCCACTACTTATGCATGTGGCAACAACACCCACTGTTACAAGTCCCCCAACGGTCTCGGGTATCTCTGCAAATGTTTGAAAGGCTACGGAGGCAACCCTTATCTTCAACACGGATGTCAAGGTACATAATAATATCGATAATTTAATTTCATTCTTCTTCACCAAATTTTCCTCCATCCAATTTCTACCTAAAAGACTGAGTCTTTACAAAATTTTGATTCTAGTCCAATAATTTCTAATAAATGGTTCGCAGATATAAATGAATGCTCGAATTCAACCATGAATGACTGTTCATCACCAGGGATTTGCACTAATATGCCTGGGACTTACAAGTGTTCCTGCCCACCTGGTACAGAAGGGGACGGAAAAAGAATTGGGCGTGGTTGCATCCCTCTTCCACCTTCAAAGACAAAACATTGGGTGATTCAACTCTCCATAGGTAATATAATTTAAATCCACGACAACATATAATTGCTATTTATTCATTCATCAGCATCAGGATTTCTCCCCAAACTCAGTAGTCAGTTCCATTATTTGTCAAAACCCAAGCGATATGGCTTGACAAGAGAAAATTAACAGCAGCAGAAGCTGTTGAACTGTGGCAGCCATGGAGATTTGGAAGATCTCTGATGAGGTAGCCGGAGATACAAACGGCCGGACCCGATGATCTATGATCGGGATGAGCTCTGATGAATTAGTAGCAAATAAATAATAAAATTACTTAACACACCCTATAGCTTTACATATGTATTAAAATCTACACTCAATTTTGCATTTTGTTAAAATAACTTTTATCATTTATAAACAATTTGTAATTGACCTTTTCCTCCCGAACCTTTTTTATATTTTCATGGAGGAATGATCTCATTATAACTTGTTCTAGAAAAGCATAGACCGCAAGTGATACAAGAATTTGTGAGGGGTATTTTTAGAATACAAAGCACCTGGTCATGATTGTCGGCTGCATTTTTGGAATTCAAAAGCGTCACATTTTTTTAATGAATTTAAGACATGTTTGGGAGTACTTAAGTGTTTATTTGGGTCGGGATCTTTCCATCAAGTATTTATTGATGTTTGGGAAATAAGTTCGAAATAAGTGCTTAATTTAAAAATAAGTGTTTATGTTTTAAGCCCAAATTTCCAGTTTTTCTAGATGTTTATACAATAACCGTTTATTCAATTTTTTTCTTCCAAAATTGTTCCTAGTTGAATTTTAAAATACCACCTATAGAATTATCCCTAGTTGAATTTTATAAAAGTGATTTTGTAAAGGTGCCTTTATAAAGGTGTTTTAAAAAATTTGACTGGGGGTTCTAAAAAGTTGGAGTGATGTCTAACTCTCGGGTTTAACAGTCCTAGTGTCTTATCTAGTCTTGGTCTTAAAACATTGTTAAAGAGGTAAAATCATTAACTCTCATAAAAAATAACATTATATGCTACATATAGCTCATATGAACACAATTTGTATAACAAACAAGGGTAAAATACAAAAACCTCCCCTAAAGTTTCTATCATAAAAACCTCCCCTATAGTTTCATTCTAATAAATACCTCCCTTGGACTTTTGAGTAATTCGATAATAACCTCCCTTCCATCACCTTCCCAGGCACAAAACATTAGACTGATGCATCAGTTTTTCCAAATACCCATTATACCCTTTATAAATTATTTTATATACAAAGTTATTGAAATAACCCTATTTTAACTTGACAACACCTCCTCTAATGATTATCTTCTAAATTTTTTATTGAGTGAAAATAGGGTTATTTTAGTAATTATGTATGTAAAATAGTTTATAAAACGGTAGAATGGGTATTTGAAAAAAATTGGTGCATTTGTCAAACATTTTCCATCTGGGAAGGTGATGGAAGGGAGGCTTTTGTCAAAATTTTCAAAAATTTAGGGGAGGTATTGGTTAAAATGAAACTATAGGGGAGGTTTTTATGATTGTTAGAAGCTTTAGGGGAGGGTTTTATATTTTACCCAACAAACAATACTGAAGTTGAGAGTGATTCAGGGTCATAAGTGCAGATAACATGCACAACCAAACCCACAAAGAAAAGAATAGTCTACTGGTGACCCAAAAGTCATTGCCATGAAGGTTTCATGTTGAGAATATGTTTAGTTAGGCAAGCAATTGATGGTAAAAACAACATACTCAAAGGCATCATACAAGTAGTTTCGCAGAATAGATGCTCTAGCCATCATGGCCAAACCTATCTCAACAATGAAGATAGGATTTGTAATGAGTAATACTAGTTGATGTTGCTCAATTCGAGGTGATGCACGAATTGAGGGGAGTAACCAGATAGTCTTTGCCAACAGGGCGGTAATTTGATGTTGCTCAATTCAAGGTGATGCACGAACTGAGGAGAGCAACCAGATAGTCCTTGCCAATAGGGCAATACCGAGCTACAAGGACGAGTCCGCGCTTCAAGACTTGTGATCAAGAAAGGAGAAGTCAGAGGCCCGAGGAGCTATCCCCAGGTAGATACTCCGATGCTCAAGTCAGTAGGAGGTGGTAAATGGTCAGGCCGAGCAATAAGGGTGCTGGTCTGAGCTAAGTAGTAGTATGGGTTTTAGAAGTTGGGCCCCTTACCTTGAGCATGCACTACCTTCTTATAGCTGTGGAGATGTGTCCTGGTCGGATTGGGCTCTCGAGGTTGTCGGGATGAGGTAAGCCACCGAAGTATTCAAGATAAAGTCCTAATCCTCGGCAGAGTAGATGATGTGGCTGAGGGGATATGATGGGGGGCCACAGTAATAGCGTAGTCCGGTGTAGGCCGCGGAATGAGTGCGTGTTGTGGAGCTGGCCGAGCTATGCTGATGTAGCTAGGCTGACTGGGCGATGACTGGGCAGCCACGTGTCTCTCTGGATCAGCTTAGCCATGATCCAAACACCACTCCCCCAATTCTAAAGTCGAGGCATAAGGTGTTCCGCCGAGGTGTAGCATGGCAAGATGCCTTGTTCCTCGGCTGAGGAACTCCAAGTCGAAGTCTAGTTGAAGTCTGGTTGAGCGTCTGGTCCACTTGATCTTCCTCGGTGTTTGCTAGGATGTGAGGTCTGTGCAATGTAGGCTGTGGCTAGGGAGTCCTTCAATCGTCGGCTGCAGAACTTCAAGAATTCTAACTTCGGAATCCAAACACCGACCTCAAATTGGCGCCATCTGTGGGAAACGCACAAAAATCCTTTCCTGAAAATCATTCATTCCTCGCCACGCAATCAAGATGCCGAAGAACTAGTCCGAATGATCAATAGGCCGATCCCCATCTTGGGAATCTCGGCATCACAAGCCTTCCGCATCAAGAAATTCCACAGCCTCCAGTCGCGGTTGATCCTATACAGTTTCGAGCAATGCAAGAGAGTCGATAAGATCTTTGAGATGATGCAAACACTAGGATGTGTGGCACCGCCCAGCCGAGCCGTCCCCTCTCATGCCACGACACGTACGAAGGATGATCCTCATCCCAAGGACCCCAAAACACATCGACCGGAAAGGAGGGGAGTGCGGTCCGAGCGTGAGAAGCAAGGCACAGTAAGGTTCCGCCTCCACGGCTCGCTCCCGTGAGCCCGACAACCACACACACAGCCGCGCTACACCGCCATGCTACATAGCCACGCTACACCGTCATGCTACATTGCCACACTACAAAACTGCACTGCATAGTCGCACTACACAGCCACACTATACCGCTGCGCTCCACAGCTGCACTACACCGCCGCGCTACATAGCTGCACTACACAGTCGTACTACACAATCGCACTACACTACACAACCACGCTACATAGCTGTGCTACACAACCGTGCTACACATCCGACTGACCGACGCATGCACGACACATTGCACACATCATCTAGGCCGTACAAAAAATGTCACACAACACAGGCAATGCAACATTGAATCAACTGACCTACCAATGGGCATGGCATGAAGCTCGGCAATGAATCACCGACTAATAAAACTGACTCAGCCGACCTATAATGGCTCGAGCCCTTAATGCGTAGCTAGTAGCTAGCTCGACAACGTATAGCCAAACATCTGACTCGACTGATCAATGACTAGAGCCCAAATCGGAGAAGATCATTCCCGCCTCTAAGGATAAAGGGCGGTCATTGTACTTTGTACTTTGGCGACAAAATGTCACAGAGCCACCTTAACAGCAGCTGGGCCACGAAGGGCCCCAAAGGCTTCCGAGACTAGAAACTGAGCATCCCAAAGTTGAGAGCTCGAAATACACTTCGGCCACACTATCCGGAGACCGAAGATCTCGATCAACCCCAGACCTCGACTAAGGTAAGGCCGAGGAACAAACTTGTATGTATGCACACAAGTTCAGAACAAAACAATTTCATTAATTTAAGCCATTAATACAATAGGTTAAAAAAAAAGAAGATAAGACAATTCTAAGAGCAACCCGCAGCTATTCAATCCTCGGTTGGGGGGGGGGGGGGGGTCGGCGGCCTCAACACCGAAGCTCAGCTTTCCACCGGCATCAGAAAGCACCAGGTTGAACTAAGCCCCCAACTTCGGAGCTTGGCACACCATGGTCGAGCATCACAGTGGCCTCAACACCAAAGCTCGGCATCCCACCGACATTAGAAAGCACCCGGCCGAGCTAAGCCTCAGACTTCGGACCTCGGCACACCATGGTCGAGCATCATAGTGGCCTCAACACCGAAGCTAGGCCTCCCACCAGCAATAGAAAGCACGTGGCTGAGCTAAGTCACTGACTTCGGAGTTAGGCACACCATGGTCAAGCATCACATTAGCCTCAGCACCGAAGTTCGGCCTTCCACCGGCATTAGAAAGCCCTTCCTCGGCACCTGACCGAGCTAAGTCCCTGACTTCGGAGCTCAGCACACCATGGCCGAGCATCATAGTGGCCTCAACACCGAAGCTCGGCCTCCTACCGGCATTAGAAAGCCCTTCCTTGGCACCCAGCCAAGCTAAGCCCCCAACTTCAGAGCTCGACACACCATGGCCGAGCATCACAATGGCCTTAACACCAAAGCTCGGCCTCCCACCGGCATCAAAAAGCCCTTCCTCGGCACCCTGCCAAGCTAAGCCCCTAATTTCGGAGCTCGACACACCATGGTCGAGCATCATAGTGGCCTCAACACTGAAGCTCAGCGTCCACCGGCATCAGAAAGCCCTTCCTCAACACCCGACCGAGCTAAGCCCCCGACATCGGAGTTCAGCACACCATGGCCGAGCATCATAGTGGCCTCAACACCAAAGCTCGGCCTCCCACCGGCATCAAAAAGCCCTTCCTCGGCACCCTGCCAAGCTAAGCCCCTAATTTCGGAGCTCGACACACCATGGTCGAGCATCATAGTGGCCTCAACACTGAAGCTCAGCGTCCACCGGCATCAGAAAGCCCTTCCTCGACACCCGACCGAGCTAAGCCCCCGACATCGGAGTTCAGCACACCATGGCCGAGCATCATAGTGGCCTCCACACCAAAGCTCGGCCTCCACCAGGAATCAGAAAGCCCTTCCTCGACACCCGGTCGAGCTAAGCGACCACGCAGCATTTTAGCCGAGGAACGAAGAGCCCTTCCTCAGCTCCACCAAGAAGATGGACCTCGAAGCTCATCTCGACACCTCGGTGCCATGCCGAGCTACCCGACCGCACAACACTTCGGCTGAGCACTCCCCCTCCTTGGCTCCACAACTGGGGGAGTGGTGTTCGGATTCCAAAGTTAGAATTCTTGGAGTTCTGCAACTAACGTATGAAGGACTTCCCGGCCACAACCCACATTGCGCAGACCTCACATTCTAGCCAACACGGAGGAACATCAAGTGGACCAGACTTCAACTAGACTTCGACTTGGAGTTCCTCAGCTGAGGAACAAGGAGTCCTGCCACGATACACCTCGACAAAACACCTCATGCCTCGACTTCAGAAATGGGGGAGTGGTGTTTGGGTCATAGCTGAGCTGGTCCAGAGAGACACATGGCCGCCTAGTCATCACCCAGTCAGCCCAGCCCCATTAGCACAGCTCGGCCAGCTCTGCAGCACGCACTCATTCCGCGGCCTAGGTCGGGCTACGCTATTACTGTGGTCCCCCATCTTATCCCCTCAGCCACGTCATTTACCCGTGGCGCGAATAAGCGTAACTACGAATAAAGAGGAGTAAGGAAGACAACTCACCAGGGATTAGGACTCTATCCTGAATACCTTGGCAGCGTACCTCATCCCAGTAACCCCAAGAGCCCAATCTGACTAGGACATGGATCCGCAGCTATAAGAAGGTAGTCCGTGCTCAAGGTAAGAGGCCAAACTTCTGACACCCATACTACTACTTAGCTCAGACCAGCACCCTTATTGCTCGGCCCGACTATCTACCACCTCCTACTGACTTGGCCATCGGAGTATCTACCCAGGGATAGCTCCTCGGGCCTCTGAGTTCTCCTTTCTTGGTCACAGGTCTTGAAGCGTGGCCTCGTCCTTGTAGCTCAGTACCGCCTTGTTGGCAAGAACTATCTAGTTGCTTTCCTCGGTTCGTGCATCACCTCGGATTGAGCAACATCACTAGTTGAATAAAAGAGCCTAAGTAAAGGTTGATGCTTTGTATCACTATTAGTTTAACAAAATTTCAACTTGATTTTTTAAATTGAATAAAAGATTAGGCATTTAAGATTTTCTTTTCATTGGGAAAAATCCAAATGAACTTAGGCTCGACTTGGAAAGAGTATAAATGAAAATATGTACCATGCAAATACATATAAAATAATATAAAATATAAGGTTTTTCACCTACACATTTGCATTTGTACTCCTTGCAAACTGAGCCTTAGTAAAAAATCCACAAAAAGAATGTAATATCTCTAACCTTCAAWGGTGACATAAAGAAGAGGGGTCCCTAAACAGTGAAGTGCAATAACCCATGTGAACAAGTAAAAGAGAATACTCATGCCAAGAGGGCATGAACTACAAATAGAGCATTTATGAATGAAATATAAGCATTTATGAATGAAATTTGCTTTTTTAGGATTTCTGTAGCAAGGGTCTTCAAGAAAAAGTTGCCTCTTGATATTACCTTTATACATTATAGAACCACTTAAGCATTAATAAACAAGATTCTTACCTTACCACTCTATATCTACACGCATACATGACGCGTGCGTGATCAAAGACTTTTAAACAAAGTTAACACATGGGATTTGTTGCATTAAAATCTTCTATTTGTTGGTTTCCTCTTATTTATTATGTTATTCTTAACCAATTATCTTCCATGGATCATGCAGGTGTATGTTTAGGTATGGTGTTACTTCTATCCAGTTATTGGTTGTACCATGTTTTGAAGAAAAGACAAATAAAGAAACGAAAAGAAAATTTCTATAAAA
>NW_010729191.1:1472388-1528342 GCF_000365185.1 Nelumbo nucifera
TTTCTGCAATAATGGAGAACCATCTTTTTGAAATTCTTGATGCTCAAGTCTTAAAAGATGGTAGAGAGTATGAACTCCAAAAGGTTGCCAACATTGCAAARAGATGCTTGAGYTTAAATGGAAAGGAAAGGCCAACAATGAAAGAAGTTGCATTGGAGCTCGAGGGATTGAGGAGGTCTGAAGGATATTCGCATGTTGAACGAAACATTCAAGAGGTGGAATGCATCATAGATAAACCAATGGGCCTTTGGGATACAGGTTCAACTTCAACAGGATGCAAAAGTATGGAGAATAGTTTCAAAACACAAGTTGATGAGCAACCACTACTGCATAATCCATCCCTATAGTCATCTTTACTAAGATATAGATATTAAAGATATTCAACTTCAGTTGTTGTATTCTAAAGAGTTGCATTTGTGTTGTATGTCCTCTCTCTACCATAGGTGTGTTTTATACCATTTAGTTGTATGATCCATATTTTACTCTTGATATATTTGAAATATGAATAGTTTCTTAAAAGAATAATCTTTGAGCTATTAATTCACACATCCAAGCTAATGGATTTCTAGTTGGTTAAAGTTGACTATTAGCATTCTTTTTCTAATATATTATTCACTTGGTATGTGTAATTTGACAAATAATCTTTAGGGGGGGTCATAGAAGGAATAAGATGAATTAGGGGATTATATGTGAAAAGAAAAAGGAGGAAGTGAATCTCTCTCTAATCATTTTGCACCACTCCAAATACAGAGACTTTGGATCCAAACCATGGAGCTGCAACCTATTTGTAGTATGGTCAGCGGACCATATGTAAACCCCTGATTCCCCATTCATGTGTACAATCTATATATATAAATTGGTCCTGCCATGTCAAGAGCCCTCTCATTGCTTCAAACCCCCCTTCCTAGTTTTATGTTTTTTTCAATTTTTTATTTTCTTAGTTCCACATAATTATCCATTAAACCAATAAGGAAATCACATATGCTTAACTATTTCTAACAACCATAAAGAAATTCTCTCCTAAACTGTCTCTAATTTCTAACAACCAATAAGGAAATCCCCCTAAATTGTCTCTAATTCCTATTTATCTCCTAAATTATCTCTAACTCCTATTTATCTCATAAATTATCTCTAATTTAATAGAGAGATTCTCTCCTAAACTATCTCTAAAGAAAGTTTCAATTAAAAAAATTTAGAACTATTTAAATGTTATAACGAAATTATATATTGAATTTAAAATATTTATTTAGAATACAAAAAATTCATAGATTTAATAATATTCATATTATTGATAATTCTAGATTTTTACAAAATCCATCATGAAATTATGTAGTAACAATATAAATTATAATTTTATGTACTATTCAATTTAAATGTTATTCAAATAATAACAATTTAACATTAAAAAATAAAACATTATTTAAATATTTCAATACCTAAAAATCTTAAATAAAAAATATTTAAAATAGCTATAATATAAAAAAAAATTTAATATTGCATAATAACATTAAAATAAATAAAATTCAAATAATGAAAAGTTTTAAATATTTTAAATATTATTTAATTATTTAAGTAACAAAATATTTAACATGACAAAATTAACTAATTTAGATATTTAACATGACAAAATTTTAGTTATTGTTATTATTATAATTAATAACGAAATACAAATGGGGGAACGAAATATTATAATGTTAGAAAATGAAATTATTCATTAATTTATATTGAAAAATAAAAGATAAATTAGTGTAATTTTGCTAGTAAACTATCAAATAAAAAATATATTCAATAACATTTTAAAAAAATTCAATAAATTCCCATAGTTACACAAATGTAATAAATTTTTCAAAAATTTTCATAAAACTATATTTTTGTAAAATAACATATTTGAAATTAAAAGATATAAAGTATTTGAAAGTTTAATTAAAATGCATTAAATAATTATTGAAAATTATTAGAATATTTTGGAAATTTTAGGAAAACTTATTACATTTGATAATTTTGGAAAACCATTAAAAAATTATATAATTTTCATTACAAATTATTGAAAATTATTAAAGATAAATGACTATGTGACATGGAAAACTATAATTTAAACAAATAATTACAAAAACTATTAAGATAAATTAGTATAATATTGGAAAAAGGAAATTATTGGTTAGTTTATATTAGAAATTATAAGATAAATTAGTATAATTTTATAAGTAAACCATATAAAAAGAAAATACATTATTTAATAAAAATTTAAATAAATTTCAAAATTACACAAGTACAATAAATTTTCCAAAATTTTCATAAAATTACATTTTTGAATATTAAAGACAATTTAGTGTACTTTTAGAAATTTACCATGTGGTTAATACTCATATCCTTTTGATCATTTCTATCATCAAATTGAATATTGGGTTGACGGGGACAATGTTTTCAAAACTGGATCAAACCAGATGGTTAGATCAGAAAAATTGGGAATTGGACACCGTTTCACGTCAAAATAGCCTTTTGTCCAAAAACTGTTTATTTGGTTAGTGAACCGCTGACCTGCGCGGTCGAACCGTTAATCCGACAACAATTTTTGGCATTTTTTTTGTTTTTCTAATTTTTTATTTTTTTTGTTAGAGCGGGTCATCTGTTTGAATCGAACAGACAGGCTGTTCGACCTCATAACGGTTCCCTATCCGGTCCAATTTTAAAAACCTTGGAAGGGGAGTGGGTGACTTACCTTGAGCTTGGCTTGGTGTGCGACATGGCCTAGCCCAAGGTCCAGCCCATGGACCAGCTCGACCCATGGCACGACATGGGCCCGAGTGGGCTTGAGACATGGGTTGCGTTGAACCGACCCCCCAAATTATCCTAGAGGAGGGAGGCATGGCCCAAGACGCCTTGTGGCCCAGCACGATATGACTTGCACTTTATGCGGGCCACATGTGGGTTGTGTCGTGCCGGCCCAGCACGACCCAATTTACACCTCTACTTGAACCCGCCCAATACTAGGGACAGGGCAGGGAAGTTCGAGGATTCTCCATCCTTAATGAGGAGTGGGGTGCCTTGCCCCTAAACTCGCCTGACATTGAGGAGTGGTTACTTGTGGACGTGGTGGGGATGGGGTAGAATGTCTTGACTATGGGGCAAGGAAAGGGATGGAGTGCCTTGCCCCTGAACTCGACTGACATTGAGGAGTGGTTACTTGTGGACGTGGTGGGGATGAGGTAGAATGTCTTGACTATGGGGCAGGGAAAGGGATGGAGTGCCCTACCCTGAACCCACCCCATTGTCATTCCTATATAATTGTTAATTATTAGTGGAATTAATAATGTCAGATTTTATAATTATTTTTATTTATTTAAAATTAATCCAAATTTCATTTAAAAATAATAAAAATTATTCAAATTACTACAAATTATTAATAAAACTAAATTTATTAAAAAAATTTATTCATATTCAACTAACAATAATTACTTTTTATAAATCAACATTAATTGAAAAATAAAATTATTAAATCTTTCAGATTTTCCCGTGCATCACACGGGTCCCTACTAATATAATAGTAAAAACGAAGAAGGATAGAAAAACCTAGGCCTCAAGTTTATTGGGCCCCGAAGAAAACGATGTCAGATTTTCTAGTGTTTTGGCCTTTTAGTATCTGATTGTCTTAATTTGAATTGTAATTTAATCCTATTAAAAAGTGATCTGAATCCGATCAATTTATCATTTGATCAAATATGGCATCTCCGTAGTATCTACTAAGGAGCTTTTGGAGTTGTCTCCCACCTATATAATGCATTTTGTCCTACTTACATCTGGCTTGGGCCCTGCCCATTGTAATTATAACATGAGTTTAACCTGATCCCACCCAAATTGTAACCCTATCCAGAAATCAACCCACGTCCAAAAACTTCATTTAAAGCTTTCCAAAATTTAACGTTTTTAATCTTTTCAGATCTTTCTATGCACGCATCTTCTAATCTTACTGATTTAACGTTTTTGTTTGGTTTAATTTTTGAATTTCATTTTGTCTATCATTTGTTCCCCTTGTCTTCTATCTATCAAGAGAAAGATGCGTTGGTGTTACGGTTATGGCATCCAAAAAGTTAAACAAGATTATAATTTTGAAAATGAGTGCCAGTTGGCAAAGTCTGTGGATGCAGTTTCCATGCATTGACCTAGATTTGTATACTGCCTTGACCTCCTCAAGTTCACTCACAAGTTTGATGTGAAAAAATGAAGTGAATAATTGTCTCCCTRTTTTTCCCCATTCAAATGAACCAACTTCACTCACAAGTTTTTCCCCACCTGATATTCATGTCSGTGAAAGAATAAAGACAAGCTTTGCTAGCGAAGCTTCCGTTAAGCCGGGTCAATGGGGAATGGACGAGGAGCCAAATTGAAGTCTAAGTCGTTGAGTGAAGTCAATGGAAGAAGCCCATCAAAACTGAATAATTGGTTCATTTCAATGGGGAATGGGTGATATATATTGATGTGGCCCTTCATGTACCTGAAAGGATGAGAGATCCATCATATGGATAGTCAAACCCAACAGGCAGGTTGGGAGAAATTTCAAAAATTTCTCTCTCTTCCATGTGGTAATCACATTCCCTATTTTAGAAAACTGCATTTTCAATGATCAATCTTGAACCTAAACCAGACCAGATCTGAAACCAAGTAGGAGAGGGATATACCTGATACGGAGTAGTAGTAACCCCCAAAGAAGATGTTCACACCCAAGGAGAATACCAAAAACTGCTCCCAATGAAGATGACACAACATAGGGTGGAGCAGAATTAGTTACATGGTTCTTTAGCAAGAACCGAATTCTTCAGCAAGAACTCGATGGAGGGCAGGTGAGCACGACTTCTAATTATATTTTCTCCCAAAAGATAAGATCAATAACTCTTATTGATCGCTCCTACAGGTGGAGATCGAACTAGTAGAGGTGGCAAGAGYAGGAAGGGTAGAAATCTGAAGTAGTCGAACTACAAGATTTCTTTTCATGTGATCTGCGAACCAGAAGATCTCTCTTCTTTTCTTTGTCTTGTGTAATTTTCGTTCGCCCCTTGCTGCTTTATTTATAACCTTTAAAAAGAGGTTCTCCTAATCCCATTAGGAGTTTCTTAATCCAAATCTTGTATTTGGATCTGAACTCTCTTTAAGAGATAAGGATAATCCCTTATCTTATATGTAGATAAAGATCAGCCCTTCTAATCTTATTAGGAGTTTTCTGATCCAAATCATTATTTGGATCTGGACTCTCTGAGTGGATAGGGATAATCCCTTATCCTATTTGCTGATCTGAATCACAAAATCGCCCTCTTTTAATTAATCACATTAAGCTAGTTCGATTTGGGCTTTAGGCCCATTATGTTTATATGCTCACTTATCCTCCAATTGGATATCCTTGTAATGCGTGAGACCCAAACATTGATCTACACATCAGCCACATGGGTTCAACCCAGGCTCTGTTACAAGGCCTGGCTGAACTCACTGTAGGAGACAGTGAACCCCTGAGTCCATCACCATGGGCTCTTAATTGGCCCAACATTTACACTAAATGGTCCTTAGGTCAAGCCACCTTATAAAAACCCAAGGACTATGGGTAGATGCAAGATTAGCCCATCAGGTATTACTCTCAATGGTTTTACACTCAACCTCTCAACCCATAATGATGAAACACTACCCGACAAGAGAGGACCTCTTCCTCGGCTGCAAGGTACAGTGCTGCACTCTCTACACACATGGATCCCGGTAATTAAAACCTTTTGCAAACATTTTGAAACCATAATATATATATATATATATATTATATATATATATATGTATATCTCTATATAAATGTATTTTGCAAAACAAATTTCAATGGTTGAAATCGACTACCAGCAGTTTTGGTTTCTATTAGAGAGAGTGCAACCCCGATCATTCACTTTGTCCGACAAAGGGGCTGATCCTGTCACTATGATCACCCACTCAGATGAATTCTCAGACTCTCCCAACATACCTAGGTTTTGACCCTCTCTAAGGATCTCACTAATTGGCATATCAAAGGCAACCCAATCAGACACCTAGTGCAGTATCATAATCGAGTCTAGGGGTCAGGTGTAACATTCTAGTATTGCCCATTTATCTCTAAGATCCAGGGCAATACTGGAATTCTGGTCCGGTTTAGGGTCTCAAGAAAACCCACACTGCATGTACCTTAGGTCTCACCCTGGCAGCTGAGACAAGCCACCCCAACAATCTTGGCGGCACATCAGTGTCAGACTTGGCAGGATAAATCTCCCTAGATCTATCCAACGGTTGTGAAGATTCTAAACTAACATGAGTGTCATATGTGTCCAATTTAAGGGTATGACGCAGAAACACACCACAATAACATGAATCAAATATGTACTTTATTCATTTACAATAAATGTCATAATGTACATCATTCTGATTGGAGTTAAGGGCATACACTGTCTAACAGCTCCCACTTACACTCAGGTCAAATCTGGTATAAGCCGGAGTCCCATGCTTTCCACTTGTTTCTCAAACACTTACTGTGTTAGTGGCTTAGTCAATGGGTCTGCTACATTTTCTGCTGATGATACCTTCTGAATCAGGACGTCCCCTCTTCCAACTATCTCCCGCAGTACGTGGTACTTCCTCTCGATGTGCTTTGACTTCGAGTGGGCTCGTGGCTCCTTAGCCTGAGCGATAGCTCTAGTGTTGTCAGATAACAATGGAATGGGTGATGTGCTGGATGGAACTACTCCCAATTCGTGAATGAACTTCTTCATCCAAACGGCTTCTTTGGCAGCTTCACTTGCGGTAATGTATTCGGTTTCGGTTGTGGAATCCATCATGGACCCCTGTTTGCTACTTTTCCAGCAAACAACACACGATCCTATCATGAAAATGTATCTAGATGTAGACTTTCTATCATCTGGATCTGACTGGAAGTCGGCATTAGTATACCCCTGGATCTGTAGTGAACTACCATTGAATACCAGACAAAACTCTTTTGTCCTTCGAAGGTACTTTAGTATGTTTTTCACAGCAATCCAATGCTCCTGCCTTGGGTTTGACTGGAATCTGCTTACCATACTCACTACCTGAGAGATGTCAGGACGAGTGCACAACATGGTATACATGATGCTCCCTATGGCTGAGGCATAGGGAACGTCGTTCATTCCCTCAATCTCCTCAGGAGTCTTGGGAGGCATACCTTTGAAGAGAGTGACTCCATGCCTGGAAGGAACATTTCCTTTCTTGGAGTTCTCCATGCTGTATCTCTTGACTATTTTGTCAATATAAGTAGATTGGGATAATCCTATTATCCTCTTCGATCTATCTATATAGAGTCGAAGACCCAATATGTAGGAGGCTTCTCCAAGATCTTTCATGGAGAATTGCTATGAAAACCATACTTTCACCGTAGTCAACATTCCTACATCATTCCCAATGAGTAGAATGTCGTCTACATACAGAACCAGAAACGTAATCTTACATCCACTAGATTTCTTGTAAACACAGGGCTCATCTCGGTTTTGCTCAACGTCAAACTATTTGACAGTAGAATCAAACCGGATGTTCCAACTCATAGAAGCTTGTTTAAGTCCATATATGGATCGATTTAGTTTACATACCATGTGTTCCTGATCTGCAACTATAAAACCTTGTGGTTGCTGCATGTAGATATCTTCAATAAGATTTCCATTAAGGAACGTAGTTTTGACATACATTTGCCAAATCTTGTAATCATGGTATGCTGCTACAGTTAGCAGGATCCTAATGGATTTAAGCATGGCCACCAGCGAAAAGGTTTCATCATAATCGATTCCTTCTTTCTGAGTATACCCTTTCGCCACAAGACGAGCCTTGTAGGTCTCAACCTTACCATCGGGGCCCTTCTTCCTCTTATAGATTCATTTGCAACCGAATGCTTTCACCCCAGGGGCGGATCTACTAGAGTCCAAACTCCATTGGTCTCCATTGAGTCCATCTCACTTCTCATGGCATCTACCTATTTCAAGGAATCTATGTCCAACATAGCTTCTGTATAAGTTACAGGATCCTCCTCACTGGTCGTGGCTTCCACCAAGTAACTATCCTAGTCATACCCGAAATGAACTAGAGGCCTGGAAACCTGGGTAGATCTTCTAGGTTGGTCATTACCTGGAGCTTGTGAGACATCTCCCACTACCCCTGAGCTCTCCTCATCAAGAACAACTTTTTGACGATGGTTGTTTAGGATGTAATCATCTTCCAAGAAATGGGCGTTTCGACTACAAAACACCGTCTGTTCTCCTGGGTCATAGAATAGGTAACCCACAGAGCCTCTGGGGTAGCCTACGAATAGGCAACGGCTGGTCTTGGATTCCAATTTGTCCGCACTCGTTCTTTTAACATGTGTCAAACAACCCCAAATCTTTAAGTGTCTCACACTTGGTTTCTTACCGGTCCAAAGCTCATAGGGAGTCTTTGGAACTGATTTGGTTGGAACCCGGTTCAGCACGTATATCGCAGTCTCTAATGCGTAACCGCAAAAGGATGTGGGTAACTCTGAGTGCATGAGAAGTGATCAGACTATATCTAATAAAGTCTGGTTCCTCCTCTCTGAAACACTATTTAATTGTGGCATAGCAGGAGGAGCTAGTTGTGATACTATCCCATTGTCCTTTAAGTAGTCCCTGAATTCATCAGAGAGATACTCGCCATCTCGATCCGATCGAAGGGTCTTAATTTCTCTCCCTAACTGCTTCTCAACCTTTTGTCTGAATTCTCTGAACTTTTCAAAGGATTCAGACTTGTGTCTCATTAGGTACACGTAACCATTCCGTGAGTAATCATCGGTAAATGTTATGAAATAAACGTGTTGGTTATGTGTCCTAATATTCATGGGACCACATACATCAGTATGTATAAGGTCAAGTGTGCTTGTACATCTTTTAGGCTTATCGTTAAATGGTCGTTTCGTCATCTTACCCTGAAGGCAAGGTTCACAGGTTGAAAGATCTTCTACAGTTAGAAAATCCAAAGGACCATCCTTTATCAACCTTGTGATACGATCTATGTTAATGTGGCCAAGTCGGTAATGCCATAGGCACATGGGATTAACTGTATCTTGTATAGTTCATGATGAACTGATTGATGGAAGGAGGCAAAGAATTTAGGATGGCATCCACCTTGGTGAACTTGCTGGTTCTTGGACATCTGCGTGGTCATGAACTGTTTCAAGACCTTTTGACGAGTAGTCGAACTACAAGATTTCTTTTCTTGTGATCTGCAAACCAGAAGATCTCTCTTCTTTTCTTTGTCTTGTGTAATTTTCGTTCACCCCTTGCTGCTTTATTTATAACCTTTAAAAAGAGGTTCTCCTAATCCCATTAGGAGTTTCTTAATCCAAATCTTGTATTTGGATGTGAACTCTCTTTAAGAGATAAGGATAATCCCTTATCCTTATCTGTAGATAAATATCAGCCCTCCTAATCTTATTAGGGGTTTCCTGATCCAAATCTTTATTTGGATCTGGACTATCTGCGTGGATAGGGATAATCCCTTATCCTATTTGCTGATCTGAAACACAAAATCGCCMTCTTTTAATTAATCACATTAAGCTAGTTCAATTTGGGCTTTAGGCCCATTAAGTCTATATGCTCACTTATCCTCCAATTGGATATCCTTGTAATGCGTGGGACCCAAACATTGATCTACACATCAACCACATGGGTTCAGCCCAGGCTCTGTTACAAGGCCTGGCTGAATTCATTGTAGGAGACAATGAACCCCTGAGTCCATCACCATGGGCTCTTAATTGGCCCAACATTTACACTAAATGGTCCTTAGGTCAAGCCACCTTATAAAAACCCAAGGACTATGTGTAGATGCAAGATTAGCCCATCAAGAATTACCCTCAATGGTTTTACACTCAACCTCTCAGCCCATAATGATGAAACACTACCCGACAAGAGAGGACCTCTCCCTCGGCTGCAAGGTACAGTGCTGCACTCTCTACACACATGGATCCCGAGAATTAAAACCTTTTGCAAACATTTTAAAACCATAATATATATGTATATCTCTATATAAATATATTTTGTAAAATAAATTTCAACGGTTGAAATCGACTACCGGCAGTTTTGGTTTCTATTAGAGAGAGTGCAACCCTGATCATTTACTTTGTCCGACAAAGGGGCTTATCCTGTCACTATGATCATCCACTAAGATGAATTCTCGGACTGTCCCAACATACTCAGGTTTTGACCCCCTCTAAGGATCTCATTGATTGGCATATCAAAGACAACCCAATCCGACACCTAGTGCAGTATCATAATCGAGTCTAAGAGTCAGGTGTAATAATCCAATTTTGCCCATCTATCTCCAAGGTATAAGGCAATACTGGAATTCTAGTCCAGTTCAGGGTCTCAAGAAAACCCACACTGCAAGTACCTCAGGTCTCACCCTAGCAGTTGAGACAAGCTACCCCAACCAACTTGGTGGCACAGTGTCAACCTTGACAGGATAAATCTCACCAGATCTATCCAACGGCTGTGAATATTCTAAACTAACACGAGTCTCATATGTGTCTAGTTTATGGGTATTACACAGAAACACACCATAATAACATGAATGAAATATGTACTTTATTAATTTACAATAAATGTCATAATGTACATCATTCTGATTGGAGCTAAGGGCGTACATTATCTAACAGTACCATCAAATTGATGGGTATGGTATGCTTGGACAGCCACTTAGAACTTCGGAGATATATATATTAATAGGATAGGGGTGCTCCGTGTAGGAAATGAAATCTACTCCTGCAAGTAGATTCCCACGTGAGAACAATGTAGTAATTACAGTAATTAATGGAATCTACTGATTATTACAGTAATTAATTACTATAATTTAATAATTACTGTTTATTACAGTAATTTAATAAATATATAATTAGTGATTATAGTTAATAATTACTGTCATTATAAATATTGTTAATAACTAGATATTAACTTTCAAATTATAAATACTGTTAATAAATTACTGATTATTACAGTTATTTAATAAATATATAATTAGTTATTATAATTAATAATTACTGTTATTATAAATATTGTTAATAAATAGATATTTACTTTAATTTTACTTTAAATTAAAATTACAAATATTGCTATTCATAAATACTATTAATAAATTTAGTAATTATTTTTATATTAAAAATAATTAATAAATACTAAGGTCATTGAACGGAGTCACCCTTTCAAAATTTAGGGTTGAAATGGTATGTTACTTTCATTTTTATAAAATCCAAAAAAAGATTTCCTCTCTTAGCTTAGGTGTGCCCATTGTAAAAATTAGTCAAAGTTAATTTGCACCCATAGTCCAATACTTTAACAATAAACATTGTTCGAATGTGAAGTAGAGAGAGAGAGAGAGAGAGGAGCATGAAGAAGGAGATGAAGGAGAGAGAGAAAGAGAAGGGGAGTTGCCACGCTCAATTTGTTGGGAGTAAATGGAGGACGATGAAGAGAGGAGAGGAAGGTAAGAAAATGAGTGGTAAAAATAAAAAAATTAAGTATATGTGAAACAGAGGAATGGTTTCAACCATACTCGACTGGGCAACAGAGGAACGATTCCCTATCCGGTCTAATTTGAAAAACCTTGGATAGGGAGTGGGTGCCTTGCCTTGAGCTTGGCTTGGTGTGCGGCATGGCTTGGCCCAAGGTCGGACCCTTGGCATGGCATGACCCGTGCTGGCTTGAGTCACGGGCCGTGCCGAATCGACCCGAAAATTATCCAAAAGGAGGGAGGCATGGCCCAGGACGCCTCGTGGGTTAGCACAGTATGACTCGCACTTTGTGCAGGCCACATACGGGTCGTGTTATACCGACCCAGCACGACCCAATTTACACATCTACTTGAACCTGCCCAATGCCAGGGACAGGGCAAGGAAGTTCGAGGATTCTCCATCCTTAATGAGGAGTGGGGTGCCTTGCCCCTGAACTCGCCCGACATTGAGGAGTGGTTACTTGGGGACGGGGTGGGGATGGGGTAGAATGTTTTGACTATGGGGCAGGGAAAGGGATGGAGTGCCCTGCCCTGAACAGATCCCGTTGTCATTCCTATATAATTGTTAATTATTGGTGGAATTAATAAAAATGTTAACATTTATAATTATTTTTATTTATTTAAAATTAATCAAAATTTTATTTAAAAATAATAAAAAGAATAAAAATCATTAAAATTAGTATAAATTATTAATAAAACTAAATTTATTAAAAAATTGTTCATATTCAATTAGCAATAATTATTTTTTACAAATCAACATTAAATAAAAAATAAAATTATTAAATTTTTTAGATTTTTTCGTAGATCACACAGGTCCCTACGAGTATAATAGTAAAAAAAAGATGGATAGAGAAACCTAGGCATCAAGTTTACTGGGCCCCAAAGAAAACATTGTCAGATTTGATATAAAAAGAGTTTTGATAAATAACAAGTCATTTGCTAGTGATTTGAATTTATTTGTCAGTTGATTTTTCGATATTATATATTTTCTATATCATATCATAGTGAAAACATGGTACTCAGACGTCATGACTGATGTACATGAATTCTCATTATACATTGCTTTGCTAAACTAAGCGGGGCTATACCATGCATGATTTCTTTTTTGATTCTTTATCCACTGCTGATATGTTTAATTTTTTCTATCATTTGTTCTCCTTTTCTTCTATCTATCACGATCAAGATGCGTTGGTGTTACGGTTGGCAAAGTCTGTGGATGCAGTTTCCATGCATTGACCTAGAATTGCATACTGCCTTGACCTCCTCAACTTCACTCACAAGTTTGATGTAAAAAAATGAAGGGAATAATCTGTTTTTCCCCATTTAAATGAACCAACTCACAAGTTTTTCTCCGCCTGATATTCATGTCGGTGAAAGAATAAAGACAAGCTTTGCTAGCTGTTTAATAATTGTCTTCCTGTTTTATCTTGACTAGAGGTAGCTACGGAAGCTTCCGTTACGTCTATGCCGGGTCAAGGTAGACCCGAACTACATAATCCAATTTTAAAGCACCATAAGACATTATGTTTAAAATTAATTCTAGGATGGACGAGGAGCCATGAAGTCAACGGAAGAAGCCCAACAAAACTGAATAATTGGTTCACTTCAATGGGGAATGGGTGATATATATTGATGTATAGCTACTTATTATTATTATTGATAAATGTTGTTAATAATGTTTTAATAATCGATGGTTCGATCATCCGGTTCAAATAGATGGCCCATTTTGACAACAAAAATTATAAGAAAAAAATTACGAAATCATTCTGGCCACTAGTTTTGGGGTCAACGGTTTGATCATCTGGTTCAAATAGACAGTCCGTTTTGACAGTAAAAATTATAGGCAAAAAATTGAGTTTGTGAGGTCCATTAAGCAGTATTACGCGTGTTATGTCATTCGAGCGTGTGACTCGTACGACCCGAAAATAGAACCGTTCTGGCCACTAGTTTTTAGGTTGATAGTTCGACCATCCAGTTTGAACAGACGTCCCATTCTAACAACAAAAATTGAAAAAATAAAAAATCGGCCAAAAACCATTGAACAGGTCAACAGGCTAATGATTCAACCACTCGGGTCAATGGGTCATTGACCCATTCAATGGTTTTTGGCCAAGGATCGGAATTGGGGTAAAACAGAATTGGTTGCCTGGACAGTTCCCAATTAAAAAAAAAAGACGGATGACCTATCCTAACAAAAGAAAAAAATAGGCAAAAAATTGTGTGTGAGGTCCATTAAGCAATACCATACGTGTTATGTCATTCTAGCATGTGACTCATACAACCTGAAAACAGAAACCATTCTGGTAACTAATTTTCAGGTCGACGGTTCGACTCTTCGGTTCAAATAGATGGCCCATTCTAACAATAAAAATTAAAAAATAAAAAAATGACCAAAAACTATTAAACGGGTCAACGGTTCGACCACCTGGGTCAATGGGTCATTGACCGATTCAACGATTTTTGGCCAGGGATCGAGGTTAGGATAAAATGGAACCGGTTTCCTAGATGGTTCCCAATTAAAAAAAATTAAAAAACAAAAACCAAAAACCATTGAATGGGTCAACAGGTCAACGGTTTGATCACTCATGTCAATGGGTCATTGACCGATTCAACAATTTTTGGCTAGGGGCCCGGTCAATGAATCAATAGTTCAATTCTTGGCCCTATGAAGCAGGGCCCCTCCGCTAGTCTATAATTAATCTACTAGACTACTACTTACTGCTTCAAAGTTACAAGCTCAGTTTACTACCACCACCAATGTACATGAATTCTCATTAACTGCCTCTTATACACTAAGTGGGGCTATACCATGCATGGTTTCATGAAGATATGGATTGAATCTTTTGTTGTTTTCTTCTTCCTAGTTTTGTATTGGTTTTGGTTTTCTATTGATTCCTCATCCACTGTTGGTATGTTTAATTTTGTCTATCATTTGTTCCCCTTTTCTTCTATCTATCACGATCAAGATGCGTTGGTGTTACGATTGGCAAAGTCTGTGGATACAGTTTTCATGAATTGACCTAAATTTGTATACTGCATTGACCTCAACTTCACTCACAAGTTTTTCCCCACCTGATATTCATGTCGGTGAAAGAATAAAGACAAGCTTTTCTAGCTGTTTGATAATTGTCTTCTTGTTTTCTCTTGACTAGACTAGAGGCATATGATAGCTACCGAAGCTTCCGTTACTCCAAGCCGGGTTAAGGCAATAATCCAATTTTAAAGCATCATAAGTCAAAGTAATTCGGATCCTAACAACCATAAGACATTAGGTTTAAAATTAATTCTTTGATGGACGGGAGCCAAATTGAAGTCTTAAGTCGTTGAGTGAAGTCAACAAAGAAGCCCAGAATAATTGGTTCATTTCAATGGGGAATGGATGTTATATATTGATGTGGCCTTTCATGTACCATCAAATTGATGGGTATCGTATGCTTAGACAGCCACTTAGAACTTTGAAGATACATATATATTAATAGGATAGGGGTGCTCTATCCAGGAAATGAAATCTACTCTTGTAAGTAGATTCATACGTAAGAACAACCTAGTAATTATAGTAATTAATGGAATCTACTGATTATTAGAATAATTAATTATTGTAATTTAATAATTACTGTTTATTATTTACTTTAATTTTACTTTGAATTAAAATTACAAATATTGCTATTAATAAATACTATTAATAAATTTAGTAATTATTGTTATATTAAAAATGTTATTAAAAGTATTGTTATTGATTATTTAATAAAATATTATAATTACTGACTATTACTGATAAATATTGTTAATTTAATTTAATTTTGGTAATTATTAATTTCAAGAATATTGTTAATAAATCCTATTCATAAATTTAGTATTTACTGTTATATTAAAAATAACTAAATAATATTATTAAAACTATCATTAATGATTATTTAATTAAATAGTATAGTTACTTACTATTATTGATAAATTTTGTTAATAACGTTCTGACAACCGATGGTTCGACCATCCGGTTCAAACGGATGGCCCGTTCTGACAACAAAAATTATAAGAAAAAAATTTCGGAACCGTTCTGGCCACCAGTTTTCGGGTCGACTGTTTGATCATCTAGTTCGAATGGATGGTCCATTTTGACAATAAAATTATAGGCAAAAAATTGAGTTTGTGAAGTCCATTAAGTAGTATCATAGGTGTTATATATGTCATTCAAGCGTGTGACTCATACGACCCAAAAATGGAACCGTTTTGGCCACTGGTTTTTGGATCGACGAATCGACCATTTGGTTCAAATGGATGACCCATTCTGACAATAAAAAATTACAAGCAAAAAATTATGAAACCACTCTGGCCACTAGTTTTCGAGTCGATGGTTTGATCGTTCAGTTCGAATGGATGACCTATTCTGACAACAAAAATTATAGGCAAAAAATTGAGTGTATGAGGTCCATTAAGCAGTATTATATGTGTTATGTCATTCGAGCGTGTGACTCATACGACCCGAAAATGGAACCGTTCTGGCCACCAGTTTTCAGGTTGACAGTTCGACCGTCCGGTTTGAACAGACGACCCGTTCTAACAACAAAAATTCAAAAAATAAAAAAACGGCCAAAAACCATTGAACAGGTCAACAGGTTAACGATTCGACCACTCGGGTCAATGGGTCGTTGACCGATTCAATGGTTTTTGGCCAAGGATCGGAATTGGGGTAAAACGGAACTGGTTGCCTAGACGGTTCCCAATTAAAAAAATAAAAAAAATGGTGACCCGTTCTAACAAAAAAAATACAGGCAAAAAATTGAGTGTGTGAGGTCCATTAAGCAATACCATACGTGTTATGTCATTCGAGCATGTGACTCATATGACCTGAAAACAGAAACCATTCTGGTAACTAATTTTCAGGTCGACGGTTCGACTGTTCGGTTCAAATAGATGGCCCATTCTAACAATAAAAATTAAAAAATAAAAAAATGACCAAAAACTATTAAACGGGTCAACGATTCGACTGCCTAGGTCAATGGGTCATTGACCGATTCAACAATTTTTGGCCAGGGACCGAGGTTAGGATAAAATGGAATCGGTTTCCTAGATGGTTCCCAATTAAAAAAAAAAAATAAAAAAAAAGCCAAAAACCATTGAATGGGTCAATAGGTTGATGGTCTGATCACTCATGTCAATGGGTCATTGATCGATTCAACAATTTTTGGCTAGGGACCGGGTCAACGGGTCAATGGGTCAATGGTTCCATTCCAGGCCCTATGAAGCAGGGCCCCTCCGCTAGTCTGTAGTTAATCTACTAGACTACTACTCACTGCTTCCAAGTTAGCTGAAAAAGTAGGGTTCAGTTGAAGTTCATGTTAAGATTAGGATTAAAAAGTATGAATCCATCTTAATTTTGGGTTGGATTAGGGTTGAGGCTTGATCAACCCAACCCAATCAGTATCTAACTTAATTTCATATTTGCATACATAAATATTATACAAATATATATTTATACATTATTATTATTATTATTATTATCTTATTATTAATTTAATAATATTTTGTTATTTTGTTAATATTAGGGTTTGGGATTTTTTTTTCATAAGTTATAAACAGTTAAAATAAGAATGGGCCATTCTGATTCTAATTCTAGGCACTTATTTCAGGAAACCAAACGGATCCTTAACATTTTATATTGCTTTGGGCTCTGGCCTTCCGGTTGGGTTTATTCAAATTTTGATAATTTATATTTAACATCAAATGATTTGTTTAATATCCAAGAATTCCTATTTTCCCTTCTTCAACCTTTGCTTCCTCTTTTTTCTCTGTTTTATGCAATCATGGCAAAACTACAACCTTCCCTCCCAAGTTTTGTTTTTGAATCTTACAAGGATTGCCAAAGTCCTACCCACTAGGATCCTTATATCCCTTCAATCCTTTGTTCATGGCTTAACGAATAGGCTTCCTATTGAAATTTCTTTTGTAAACCACATACTTTGACAAATTGTTTGTTTCTGGTTTTTGTTTACCTACTATACTATACTGTATACATTGGGGTTCGAAATTTAATGAGGTTTTGTTGAAAAATGAAGTTTTGTTGTAAAGGAGATTACAGCTCAAATGCAAAGAAGAAAAAGTTTCTCTTTAATGCATTACTTTCTTTCTTTTTAATGCATTACTTTCCTTATTAGTAAGGATAAAAATTTCGCAGTAATATTTGAGCTATTCTCTCATCCACTTGAAATTTCCAATTTCAAGGTTGATGCATATAACTTTAACACTACAAAAGATGGTCCATTTTATATTTTATTTAGCATTGCGGTTTGCTTGATTCCTTGGAAATGGCCTTTCAAGTAATAAAACTATTACAGTTTTTTTTTTTTTTTCTATTGTTTAATCAGTTTGGTTTGGTTTGGTTAATCACGTAACCCCCAACATGCTCTTTTTTCTTTCAGTTTTCTGTGGTGTTATTTGAAAATTTAAAGAATATTAAAGGATAAAAGAGTCTTTCAACTGATTCTGTCAAACAATCGAGATCTGCTGCGAACGCAAGCATGTAAAATGGGCTATGTGATCAGTGTATTTGTTTAAAAACACAAATAACCAAACCCAACTCAGATGAACTCGGGATTTCCTAATAACTTTAATCTGCTCTCCTCTCTACTAACCAATTAAAATACACCGACCACCTGTCTCTACCCACGTTGCAAGAGATTTAACCTTCCAACAAATTCACCAAACCTTAACCTCCTTTAAAATAAATCCCTATTATTTAGTTACCCACAAAACATTCATTTCCCCTTTCTCTCTTGCACACCAAGGATGAATTTTCAAAAATGCAAATTTCAAGCCCAAGTTATATAGACTCACCAAATAATGAACACTTGGTAGCTTCTAAATTCACATCTTATTATCAATAATTGTTTTTTTTTTTTTTACTTGGTAATTTTGTGATCCTTCTTCTTTCCTAGCATTGTGGCTTGATAGAATAAAGTTGTCATTTTCCAATTAAGGAATGGTGGCTTGGTTAAAGGGAAAATTTATTATTGGTTTTCCTGAAAGACTTTCAATTGAACTGAAAGGTGTATATTAGCACTAGAAGCAACCTGTTCATCTATGTTTCAATTAAGAACATTGAACTTCGTCACTTTTGTAGGTTTGAAGAGCCTCAAACTGGAACCTCACAGGGCTTATTTTGAACATTGCACTTCGCATCATCCACAAAGATGAGCCATTCTTATCGTTTATCATGTTATATATGTTATCAAATTTATCAATTTTTGGATTGAGAAATGGAAGTARGGAGCAAATTTCTCAAAAAATCCAAGCCAGATCTGTATTATCTATCTATATATATAATAATTTAGACCTAGCAAAAAGTTGATCCAACCCGCGACCCCGACCTAAACCAACCTGAAAAAACAGGGTTAGGGTCTCATATTTAGCTACCTGAATATGAGAATGACTTGACCCAACCCAACCTGGAAAAGCTGGGTTGGGTTGGGTCATGGATCAACCTGCTGACCCGATTATCAAGTCTAATAGGGACTATTTATGCATTGTTAGAAGTTTCCACTCTTTAATTTTTTCTATTTAGTCTTTACTATTTATTGTTTACTCTTTAAATTGTTAAATTTCAAGTTTTTTTTATTTTATATTTCGAATTTTAAGGTTAATTCCTTTAATTTTGGAATTTTTCATGTAGTTTTTCTTTATTTTTTTAAATTTTAGTTATTTTTTAGGATGACTTGAATTGACCCATGGGTCAACCCTAACCCAAACATTTAGGGTTAGGGTCTAGCATTTAATAACCCAACCCAAAATTCAGCTTGACCCAAAATCAACCTGAAGTGTCTTAACCTGAACATTTAGTGTTAGGGTGTAGTGAGGACCCGTGTGATGCACAGGATTTGTTAAGCCAAAGCTAAATAATAAAAAGGGTCATTTACTAAAACACCCATATAGTTTGATGGATTTACTAAAATCTATCCTATAGTTTGTATTTTACTAAAACACCACTTATAATTTGCAATGGATTTAATCAATCTTCCATTAGATGACAGTGGAAAATGACAATGTTGACATAATGTTCATTTAAATAAATTTAATCAAAAGAAAATAAAAATAAAAATACCATTTTTGCCCCTAATAAGACATGAACAACCACTCTATTGGCTATATTTGGTCTTTTTTTCTATACAAAAAAGTGTTACGGGTATTTTTGAAATAAAAAATCATGGGCCTAATGGCAAAACAAACACGCCTTGATGAAAGATTGATTAAGTAAATATGTAAAACTATAAGGTGTGTTCTTGTAAATGATCCTAATAGAAACACATAAGAGTATGCAATTATTTAATATTTTCAACTTTTTAAATAATTAATAATTATTCATATTTTATATACTACTTTTAATAATTTTTTTATAATATAAAAACAACAATAATTAATTCCAGTTAGGTTTATTCATCAACTCGACTTGAGTTGGTCGGTTTTCTAGTATTTAAGGTTGGTTTTAGTTCAAAAAATTCCCAACTCGACCAAGTTGGGTCAGTTTCGCTTTGACCATTTGTAAACTGGCCAAAATTGAATGACCTGACCATTGATATAAATTAATATTTTATATTTTAAATATAATTTTTAATAGGGAAAAGTGGGAAATTTACCATATTACTTAGTCTAAAATGTTTTATAACATAAATTTAATTTTTAAATTTACTTTTTAATAATTGCATTGTAATTTTTTAAATTTAAATCTTTTGAACCAACTAACCAAACCAAAAAATTGACCCAAACTAGTACAACCTGACTGCGTCAGTTTTCACAAAGGGTCAGTCGGTTTTACCTAACCAACTCCCCAACCTGACTAGGTCAATTTGGTTGGCCAAACAGCCTAAATAGTATAATCTCAAAAAATAGTTTAATCACTAATAAATATTAATTAATAAGTTATAACAAAAATAAAATAAATACAATACATACAACAAAAAAAATTAAAATTTTCAATAATAATAGTTTAATCTCCAATAATTATTGAAAGTTTTCTGTTAAATTTATCCTTAATTATTGAAAATACATCTATCACAAAAAAATAATAAATAATTACTGAAATACTATAAATATTTATATTAGTATATCTAATTATACAATAAATATATATTAAGAGTTTAAAAATATTATTAATAAATATTAATTTTTATAAAAGTTATTTTCTCGAATTATTAACTGATATAAGAAAAATTAGTTATTTACGATATTGTGTAAAAATATTAAATTATTATTAAAGTTATTTCATTATTAATTTTGTAAAATATTAAATTATTATTAATTCCAATACTATGTTATAGTTATTTATCTACTTTTCAGATTTTTTAAATTTATTACGTAATTTCTTTATTTTAACCAATTTAAAATCTAGTTATGTTAAATATTTTGTTGTTTAAAATATTTAGTTATTTAAATAATATGTAAAATATTTAAAATTTTTTGTTACTTATTGAATTTAATAATACATGAAATTATAATTTATACTATTAATACATAATTTAATTATTAATTTTGTAAGAAATTACATTATTATTATTTTCAATATTATGTTATAATTATTTACTACATATTTTCATTTTGTTAACTATTTACAATCTAGTTATGTTAAATATTTAGTAATTTAAATATTTAAATAAGATGTAAAATTTTTTGTTATTTGAATTTTTTTTTAAAGCTATTATATGTTATTAAAAATTTTTTATATAATTACTTAGATATTTATAATATTTTGTTATTTAAGATATTTATTTATTGAAATATTTAAATAAGATTTTATTTTTTAATGATAAATTTTTATTATTTGAATAACACTTAAATTGATAATCTAGAAAAACATAATTTAAATTGTTAGTACATAATTTCGTGATATATTTTGTAAAAATATAAAATTACTTTTTATGTTTTTAATAAATAGTTTAAAGTTATTATATAATTTTGTTAGGTTATTTAAATAATTATTAAATTTTTTAATTCAAACTTTCTGTAGATAAATATAGGTAAAAATTGGGGGAGAGGATAAAAAGGAATTAGAGATAATTTGGAAGAGAAACTTTGTACTAAACTAGAAATGTTTATGGAAATAAATACGAATTAGAGATAATTTAGGAGAAAGTGGGGGATAATGGGGAGGTAGCTTAGGAGAACATATTATTTAGGTTTTTGGGAAAGTACATTTCATTGGTTGTTTCAAAAATGACATGGAATTAAAAAAATAAAAATAAATCAAAAAAGGAGAAAATTTCTAGACTTTCTTGTTTTAAAATATACTAGAGGGGACCCATGTGATGCACGGGATTTGTTAAGTTAAAGATAAATAATAGAAACATGTAATAGTATACAATTTTTTATATAATAATTAATAGTCATTTATATTTTATATACTACTTTTAATAATTTTTATAACAATAATTAATTTTAGATAGGGTTGTTTATCAAACTTAGGGATGGCAATTTTCCCCATTCCCCAATTCCCATGGGGATTATCCCCGAATGAGGTGGGGATGGGGATGATTTTTCCCCTCGTGGGGACGAAGTGGGGGAAATTTTCAACGGGGATGGCATGGGGATTGGGAGAGCACTCCCTGCCCTGTGGGACCTCGATCCCCGTCACATGGGATTCCCACTAATATATGTATATATATGCATACATTTATATAGTATATATGTATATATGTATGTCTATATGTTAATATTTTTAAAAATATGGTTGAATATGTTTGAGTCTTTTCTAATAGGATTATAAATTTTAATTATTATATTTTTATTTTTTAAATGAAATAAAAAAAAACAAAAACATAATGGTTGGCATTATAAAGAATCATGGGGAGTGGAGATCCCCATGGAGACGGGGATGGGGAGAGGCTCCTCGTCCCCACCCCACCCTGTTTCCATTCCTAATCAAACTAGTTAAACTGACCAACTTGATTTCTATTACTTCATATCGGCTTTGGTTCAACAATTTCCTATAGTTTCACTTTGGCCATTTGTAAATTGACTAAAATGGAATGACCTGACCATAAATATATATTAATATTTATATTTTAAATATATTTTTTCAATACAAGAAAGTAGGAAAATTCCAATATTTCCTAAGCTAAAATATTTTATATCACAAATTTAATTTTTAAAATTTTTTTAACAATGCCATTGTAATTTTTTTCAAAATTTAAATTTAATTTTTAATTGTAAATCTTTTGAATTGACCAACCAAACCAAAAATTGAACCAAACCGATATAACTTGAGTGACCAACTCCCAAACCTAACCAGGTCGATTTGGTTGGCCAAACAACATACAACTAAACCAAACCAACTGATGAACAATACTTCAATCTCTAATAATTATTAAAAATGTATAGAGGAAATACACAATAAATTAAATTTAAAAAGCCAAATAACAGTAGTTTAAACTCCAATAATTATTGAAAATTTTCTATTAAATAAAAAAACAAAAATAGGTTTATACATAATCATTGAAAATATATTTAACACATAAAAAATAAATAACTAATGAAATAAAATAAATATTAATTTTAGTATATATAAATAAATAATAAATATAGATTAAGTTTTAAAATTATTATTAATAAACATTAATTTTTTTGAAAGTTATTTTCTAGAATTATTAATTGGTATCAATGAAATTAGTTATTTACAATATTATTTATTTATTAAAATAATATAATTATTTAAATTTTAAAATATTTATTACTTGTTGAATTTAATAATCCATAAAATTATAATAATATTAATACATAATTTTGTTATTTAACTATTTAAAATCTAGTTATGTTTAATATTTCATTATTTAAAATATTTAGTTATTTAACTAAATATTTAAGATGTTAATCTATGTATTATAATTGACAGTTATTCAGTAACTATTTAAAATATATTATTAATTGATTTAATAATTATTGAAAATATATTTATCACAAAAAATAATAAATAATTACTAAAATACAACAAATATTAATTTTAGTATACATAAATATATAATAAATATAGATTAAGCTTTTCAAATTATTACCAATAAACATTATTGTTTTTGAACCAACTGACCAAACCATAAAATCGTCCTAAACCAATACAACATGAGTGGGTCGGTTTTCACAAAATGTCAATCGGTTTCAGCTGACCAACTTCCCAACCTGACTAGTTCAATTTGGTTGACCAACTAGCCTGCAACCAAACTGAACCAACTCATGAACACTTATAATTTCAGCTAAATTAATAGTCTCATCTCTGATAAATAACAATAGTTTAATCTCCAATAATTATTGAAAATTTATAGCGAAAATAAACAATTATTGAAAATATGTTGACAATGAAATATACAATAATTACAAAAATACAATAAGTACTAAAAATATATTAACCTAGTCAATAAATAGTATAACCTCAAATAATATTTTAATCTCTAATAAATATTAATCAATAAGTTATAATAAAAATACAATAAATATAATAAGTACAATAAATTAAATTGAAAAATTTCAATAATAGTAATTTAATCTCCAATAGTTATTGAAAGTTTTCTCTTAAATAACAAAACAAAATAAATTTATACATAATCATTGAAATACATTTATCACAAAAAACAATAAATAATTACTAAAATACAATAAATATTAATTTTAGTATATATAATTATATAATAAAAACAGATTAAGAGTTTAAAATTATTTTTAATAAATATTATTTCTTTTGAAAGTAATTACTTGATATAAGTGAAATTAGTTATTTACAATATTATGTAAAAATATTAAATTATTATTAATTTCAATTTTATATTATAATTATTTTTCTACTTTTCACATTTTTTTTAGATTTATTACATAATTTCTTTATTTTAACTATTTAAAAACTAGTTATGATAAATATCTAGTTACTTAAATATTTAAATAATCTATAAAATATTTAATATTTTTTATTATTTGAATTTTATTTATTTAAATCTATTACATGTTATTAAATATTTGAAAAGCATTTAAATTGATAATACGGAAAAACATATTTTAAATTGTTAGCACATAATTTCATGATATATTTTGTAAAAATATAAAATTATTTATTAGATAATTTCATTATTTTAACTTTTTAAATTATAGTTATGATAAATATTTAAATAATCTATAAAATATTTAAATTTTTTTGTTATTTGAATTTTATTTATTTAAAGCTATTACATMTTATKAAATATTTGAAAAACATTTAAATTGATAATCTAGAAAAACATAATTTAAATTGTTAGTACATAATTTCGTGATATATTTTGTAAAAATATAAAATTATTTTTTGTCTTTTTAATAAATATTTGAAAGTTATTATATAATTTTGTTAGAATATTTAAATAATTCTTAAATTTTTTAATCCAAACTTTCTTTAGATAAATATATATAAAAAGTAGGGAAGAGGATAAATAAGAAATAGAGATAATTTAAGAGAGAAACTCTCTACTAAATTGGAGATAATTTTGGAGATAAAAAGGAATTAGAGATAATTCTGGAGAAAGTGATGGAGGTAGTATAGGATAAATTTTAGGAGAAGAGATTATTTAGGTTATTGGGAAAGTGCATCTCATTGGTTATTTCAAAAATGACATGGAATTAAAAAAATAAAAAAGGAAAAAAAGGAAAACATTTCTTCACTGCCTTGTTTTAATATATATATAAGGTGATTCTATTCTTCAATATAGAATTAAATATGGAAATTAGATGCAGAAGGTGTTATGCAATCAATGTATGAATAAGTTACCCCTAATAATATAATAGTTAAGAATCAAAGAGGACGGAATTAAAGGGGGAAGAGTAGATATTCGTGTTTTAAAAAAAAATATTATGTATAAAAATAGGTATTTCTTTAAAAATAAACAAGTAATGGAGAGTTCATTCATAATTTGTTAAAAATGATAAAATACTTACATGTGGGTGGGACAAGTGGCTTGTTTTCATTAGGTTAGTAGAGAGGAGGGTATATATTAGTTAGTAGGAAATCCGAACTCATACATATAACCGCAAGCATCCTAGTTATTAATTGGGACAATCGGGTCTAACCCAATTAGACCCAATTATAGTTTTCTTTTTCTTTTTTTAGTGATTACAATAAAGATGAAGGGATTGAGAAAGAAAAGGAGGCGGACATGACCAAGTACATGTATGAACTAGAGTAACAGCATGTCAAGCAAGAATGTGAGCCACCTTGTTGCATTGTCTAAGGCAAAACATTAATGAGCTATGCAAGATATTGGATAGTATGTGTTAGACGTGTATGTCCTTAGCACCAATCATATTGATGTACAGATACATTTATTGTAAACGAATAAAAGTACATTATTGTTTCATGTTGATATTGTTATGTTTCTATGAAATTATTCTTTAAATTGGACACTTATGAGACTTGTGTTAGTTTAAAATGTTCTTAGCCGTTAAATAGACTTGGAGAGTTTATCCTGGTAAGGCTGACACTGATATTGTGCCAAAGAAGTTGGGGTACTTTGTCTCAATTGCTAGGGTTAGATCCAAAGCGCATGCAATGTGTGTTTGGATGAAACACTAAACCCAGACCATTTTCCAATTATCTCTTAGACCTTAGAGATTGATAGGAAAAATTGGAAAATTACACATAACACCTAATCTTGATTATAGTATTGTATTAGGTGTAGGATTGGACTGTCTTTGATATGCCAATCAGTGAGGTCCATTGAGGATCAAAACCTAGGTATGTTGGGGCAGTCTGAGAGTTTATTTAAGTGGGTGATCATAGTGATAGGATTGACCCCTTTGTCAAACAAAGTGAATTAAGGCTTTCACTCTCTCTGATAGATACTTAAACTGTCGACAGTGGATTTCGACTATGTTTGAGATTTGGTTTTGCAAAATATATATATAATATATATATATATATATTATAAAAAATGTTTGCAAAAGGTTTTAATTCCTATAATCTATCCGAGCAAAGAGTGTGACATTGTACCTTGCAGATAGGGGAGAGGTTCTTCCCTATCGGGTAGTGTTTGATCATTATGGGCTGAGAGGTTAAGTGTAGACCTGTTCATGGACCGGGTCGGGCCGGGCTTTTACTCTTCATTAATGGAAATATGTTAGGCCCAAGCCCAAGCCCCGCCTGACGAACGGGCCTACAACTTGGGCCCGAGCCCGGCCCTAACAAAAAGCTCGAAGCCCGAGCCCGAGCCCGAAACCTAATAAAAAAATTAGAATTTTTCCCTATTCAATAATCAATATAAATCAGAATTTATTTACATTAAAAAAAAGAATATAAATTCTGAATTCAATAATCAATATAAATCAGAATTTATTTACATTAAAAAAGAATATAAATTCTGAATTCAATAATCAATATAAATCAGAATTTATTTACATTAAAAAATAATATAAATTCAATATAAATTCTGAATTCAATAATCAATATAAATCAGAATTTATTTACATTAAAAAAAGAAAATAAAGAAGGGAAAGAGGATGTGGAGAAGAAGGGTTTGGCTGGAAAAAGAAAGGAAAGAGGCAAAGAGGTGAAAAAAAGAGGGGTATTCGATTAGGACTTTTAGGTTTAATTATAGGTCGGGTCGGGTTGGGCTCGGGCTGGGCTATTTTGGCAAATCCCGAGCCCAATTTGAATTTATTGCGGGCTGGGCTTTTTGGCCCGAGGTTAAGCCCGTGGGCCCATATACCTATTCAAGCCCGTCCAGGGGCTGGGTCGGCCCGTCGGGCCACCCGGCCAATGAACAGGTTTAGTTAAGTGTAAGAGACCATTAAGGGATGATTACTTGTTGGGCTTTATCTTACTTAAGTCCATTATCCTTGGGTCTTCATAGGATGACTGAATTCAATGATCATTTAAGTGTAAATGTTGGGCCCATAGTGATGTGCTCAGGGGTTCACTGCGTTTAGTAGTGAATACAGCCAAGCCTTTTAACAGAGGCTAGGCCAAACCCATGTGGAATTATGTATGGTCATTGTGGGGTCCCACGCCATACAAATCAGGCCAAAATTGTCCATGCAACACCCCTGGGTCAAGGGCCTTATAGCTGGTGGGGCGAATTTGGGTTTGGATCTAGGTATGGAGAACCTAATCTTAAAAGAAGATAAGGTATATCTCTAATTACAGTCCAGATCTGATTTAGATCTGGATTATCTCCTAATTAGATTAGGAGATAGCTACATAAGAGATTATAAAAGAGGAGGCGGCGGACCAGTCCAAGACAACTTCATAATTTTGTAGTTTTTGGTTCTCTCTACACCCTTTTGTCTCCCAGTTCTTTTCTAGTTTGACCTCAGTTATTTGGGATGATATATATCAGCTTTTCCTCTGATTTTTCCAAGAAAAATTCAGGATATATCAGGCTCAATTTCCCTAACTCAATCCAAGCAGTTGGGTTGCAATTTTGCTGAAAACTGTGTTACTGAACTGACTTCAGGAATACAATGAGTCATCTTTAGTGGAGATTGGTTTTAGGACTGATTTAGGCATGAACTTCCACCTTGTGATCTGTGTTTGTGGTATCCATATCAGGTACACATCTCCCTCTTTGATTGGCTTCAAATCTGGGCCGATTCATTGCAAGACCGATTGTAAAAAATGCAGTTTTTCAAAACATCAGGAATTCGATTCCTAGAAGGATTAGGAATTTTTTGAAATTTCACCCAATCATCTACCATGGTTTGGCCATCCATATGATGGATCCTAATCCTTCTAACAATGGTATTAGAGTACTAGGTTTAGCCCTTGGACTGAACCAAACTGGATTTGAACCAAAATTCAAATCGACAAGAACTAGTCTAGTTGATTTGAGTAGTTAGCATAAATCTTTGAGAATTCGGTTCTTAGAGTGGGAAAATGATCTGAAAATTTTATATACATATTCTGATATATTATATAATTGTTCTATTATGGATTCTTGAAATCTTGGGTTAAAAGTGTGATAGAGATCAAAATCTTGATGGTCGCAAGATTTGTTTACCACAAATTTATTAATTTGATTATGTGGTCTAATTAATTATTTTTCTTTTTTAGAAAGAATGTATTAGGTTTTTTTTATGTAAGCAATAAAAATTAGGGTTTCTCTATTTTTTTACATCGGAGAAATCGCCGGAGCTTGCAGAGAAGATAGAGATTGCAAATGGAGATCAATATACAAATTATAGTTTCGTAGAAATGCAGTTTTTGTCCATATTGGATTTGGATGATCACACTATCATCCCTAGCCTTTTATTTCTGATTATTTGCTATTTATTCGCTGATATTATTGTGAATCATAACCAAGAATTTCAGATCATTACCTATGTGAATTGATGCATGTTTTAGACACTAAACCCTAGGCTGATCTGACGTAGTTTTGGTTCAATCTTGTTGGATCGAACCCATGGTTCCTTGAGATCTGATCACATCCCCTTGGATCATGGTGGGTTTGATGGCCTATTGCATAGACCAATTCGGCCCATACTTGAAAACCCCTTTATGTTAGAATAAATCAAGACTAGCCCATTTCAGCATGGACTGCTACATTGGCCGAACTGTTTTTTGCAATTTAGCCCATATACCAAGATAAATTATTAGATAACTTGGTCCACTGATGTGATAATCATGTGTTAATCTAAATGGATATGAGTTTTACAAGTTTTAAATCGATATAGATTAATTATGTATGTGTGTAATGTGTTGAATGGATGTGATTCGTTCATGGGCCATAAGTGCTTGGCCCATGTATTGACTTGTGTGGCTCTCCACAATCATCATGGCTGAATGCACATTATTTCCATGATGCCCATGGATCATTACATGATCTATTTTTATAATGGGTCCCTTCGATAGTTTCCTCCCCAAGAGAAACCTCACGGGAACCCTATCCCATTAAGGGCCCATTTGAATCAGACTTTACGAAAGTCAGTGGGAGCCAGTATGGTATGACCTAAATTTGACCTATGGACTGGTATACATGTTCCCTCATGATTAATATAAGTGCAATGAGATAGGGAATATCATAAGACAATTTCTCTAAAGGCTTTTCATCATTAATATGAAAACATGCTGAATTGGTGGGTGGAGATGCACCATGAAATTGGGCTATCTATTTCATTGAGATAATTAGTGGAATTGCTTCATGAGATGAAAGGGGCGTCATAAACTAGTAGGAGGGGCCTATCCTAAAATAAAACACTCTTCCATTGTACCTTAAGGCTCCCAATGTGATAGGTTTGCACTTACCAAATAGAAAGGTTTAACCTAAAATGGCAATAAATCTTGTCTAATGGAGCCCAAAGGGAAAGCTCATTGGATGGGTGGATATGTAATCCTTTACAAAAAGTGATGGGTTATGCAACTGAAACAGTTGGCCCCATGCACCTATGTGATTTCCCACATTTCCAGGGACATGAATTGTGTCCTCGTCATTGAGATAAGAGAGAAATCTCAAAGATGAACAAATGGAAATGGAACATAGATAAAAGTCCATTCTATGAAAGATAATATGAAACAATATTATGGTCATGGACTAATTAATCGTGCCTTTTAACAAAAATGGCACACAGACAGTTCACTAAATTGTTAGATGATAACAAATTGAAAGGACCCAATTGTGTAGATTGGTTTCGTAACTTGAACCTAGTGCTCACATCAGATAAATTGGACAAGGTTTTTATAAACCCAACAATGGAACATCTAGGTGATAGGGCTTCTAAGACAAGGAGGGAATATTTAGAATGGAAAGAGAAAAATTCTCTCGTCCAGTGTTATGTCATAGACTCCTTAGAAAATCCTATTTAAAGACAATTTGACAAAATTGATATCTGCAAAGATATCCTAGATAGTCCAAAAACCATGTATGAGGAGTAAAATCGTTCTGCAAGACAAAAGGTCCTCAAACTGTTGATGAGCATGAGGATAAACAAAAGCTAACCAGCTCATAATCATGTCATACAAATAAAAGGTTGTATAAATGAATTGGAGGATCTTCACTCCCAACTTGACGATGACACCAAGATTGATACCGTCCTGAACACACTACCCTTATCCTTCAATCAGTTTGTCATTAACTACAACATGAATAAATTAAAAGTTAACTTGTGGGAGCTTAGCAATATGTTGCAAAGAGGCAAAGAACTAATTAACAAGGATAAGCCAATAGCCATGCTTGTTGAAGGTGGCAAATCTGGTAGGAAGAAAAGGGTAAAAAGAGGTCTCAAAAAAAGAGAGGCAAATTAGAAATGCAGAAGAGCAATAAGTCATCTAATAAATGTCACTTCTATAAGCAGATTAGGCATTGGAAGAGGAATTATCCTTAGTATTTGGAATCCCCAAGAACAAAGAAGGTAATTCCGAATCTCTTGCCATAGAGATCAATAAATTGGTCACTTCTTCATCCTAGTGTATTGACTCTGGGGCTTTCGTTCATGTATGTAACACATTGCAGAGGTTTAAGGAAAGCAGAAGGCTGAATGATGATGAGGTTGTGCTTAACTTGGGGACGACTGCAACTATTGCAGCTATTGCTAGAGGAGCAATAGATTTAATTTTTAGAGATGGAATTGTTACATTAAAATATTGTCTTTATGTACCTTTACTTAGAAAAAATCTGATTAGTTTCTAAGTTGTGTAAGGATGGTTATTCTATTTTGTTTAGTAATAAGATTACAATTAAATTGAATAACAAATTCGTTAGTCACAAAAAGCTTGAGAATGGATCATTCTCTAAAAACAAATGTAACCGAAACTGTATCGGAACACATCCCCAAGAAAAGAGCACGGGATATAGTTAATCCTATGTGCCTATGGCAGTACTGACTTGGCAATATTAGTATAGAATGTACCACAAGATTGGTGAAGGATGGTCCTCTAGATTTTCTCACTGTGGAAGATCTACCAATTTGAGAACCTTGCCTCCAAGAAAAAATGGCAAAAAGGCCATTTACATGTAAGCCTCAAAGAAGTACGGGCACACTTGACCTAATACATACTATATGTAGTCCCATGAATGTTTAGACACGAAACCAACACTGTTATTTCATAACTTTCACCAATGATTATTCTCGATATGGTTATATGTACCTAATGAGACATAAATCTAAATCCTTTGAAAAGTTCAAGAAATTTAGACAATAAGTTGAGAAATAGTTGGGGAGACAAATCAAAACCCTTCAATCAAATCAAGGAAGTGAATATCTCTCTAAAGAATTCAGGGACTACTTAAAGGACAATGGGATTATATCACAATTATCTCCTTTTGCTACATCACAATTAAATGGCATAAGGGAGAAAACCCACCCCCTAGGTGAAAACAATCAGTTGTAAATGGAACTACAAGAGGAAGAAGGGCCCTGATGGAAAGGTTGAGACCTATAAAGCTCAACTTGTAGCAAAAGGGTACACTCAGAAAGAAAGAGTCGATTATGAGGAGACCTTCTCGCCTGTTGTCATAATTAAATTAATCTAAGCCGAAACTCAAGGTTTAAGACTTTGGATTAGGCTTCGATCAATCCTCATCTTGATCCAACCTACCCAAGTTGCACGCATCGTAATATTCGTAATTGGACTAGACCAAACCGAGTGCAACCCATGCATGCATTACTTTTGGGTTTTTTTAACATTTTTTAAATAGTATTGAAGCCAAATGAGGTATGAGGGATGGGCTACCCCCATTTAGTGTAATTTTGATAATGTATTACCAGTTTTTAAGGTTAACTGGCCTAGCCCGATCCACACCTTAAGTGTAACAATATTTGTTTGGGCCTACAGGCTTGCCCATGTTAATTATAAAACCATGATTTTCTTACAAATTAAATTTTTTATTTAATTCTAGTCTATTATAAAAAACATATAACATTTCTATATATATTAATATAAAATTTCTTATCTAAATAATATATAATAATGTTTAGCATATATACATATATCTTACAAGTTGAGTTTAGTAGGGGTTGCTTAGCTTGAGCCCTATCCGCTAGGGTCGTCATTGGATTTCGAAAGTTCAATATCCAATTAGGCTTCGAATTCGATTATCCTAGATTTGGATGCTAGAACTTAAAACTTGCATCTGGTTAATAATTCAACAGGATGTGGATTTGATCCCATCCAATTAGATTAAAATTCACATCTAATAAAAATTTATTATTTTGTAGATATGTAGTATAATTATGTATAGACATAGATATTATGTGTAATTATATATATGCACACTTATACTTTAAAATTCAAAATCCAACCTAATAATAATCAAGTGTGGATGTAGGTCTAGATTTCATAATCGGATGTTGATGTGGATGCAGCTGGATTTGATTTGAATCCAATCCGTTTACAGCCCTACTACCCACATTATGTGCGACCTTGGTGCAAATCTGACCTAGACTTAACTCAAAAGAAAATAGTTGCTTGAGCCAGAAAACTTATAGATCTAATCGGGTTATGTTAAGCTATAAATAATTTGTTACTTTTTATTATTAATTTTAATTATCTTATAAATACTAATTTGGATTAATTTTTTAATTTTTAATAGTTGCTAAATAAAATCTGCTAAAATTTAATATTATTTATTAACTTTAGAAATCTGTTTTATTAATTCTACAGCCTTACTACTTGCATTATTTGTGGGCTTGGTGTAGATCTAAGCTAGACCTAGATCAAAAGAAAATATTTGCTTGAGTCCAAGGTTGGGCTAAGATATAAATGGTCATCCCTCAGAAAATATGGAATGTAAATAGTTTATTTTATTATTTTTCATTATTGCTTACTTTTTATTATTAATTTTAATTATCTTATAAATATTAATTATATTTAAATAAAATTAAATTCTATTTTAGTTTTTTAATTTTTGAACTACTAATTAATTTTTATTAATTATAGTAATTAATTATTAGGTTTCAAATTATATATAGATTACTATTATTATTACTGTTATAATTATATATTAGTATTATTTATATATTTATTTTTATTATTATTATTATTGTTATAATTGTATGTATTCAAAATATCTTGTATTGTGTATCACATGTTATGGGTTTCTAGATCAATTAGAGTTATTTTCGAAAATAGGTCAACACATACCCATTTAGCTTGTCTTCTCCAAATGAGTGATAAAACAAGTTCGATCTATATTTTAAATTTTCATTAATTTGTTTATCATTTTTAATGGATCCTCTATTTTATATAAGTCTCTTGTGTAGTATGGGCACTATACACAGTAAAGTCTCAACTCATAAAAATTAATTAATTAAAAATACATTAATACAAAGTACAAAGTACAACATTAAAACACAGGTTCTATTTGCAATATATTGAATCCATGCTTAAATCATAATATTATTAAAACTATCAATCGATATTTTTTGTATTTAAATTTTTTAGTTTTATTAGTATTTATTAAGTTTGATTTTTAGGTGGAATTGAAATATTTTTAATATTTATTAGTTTTAAGTGGAAATTTAGTGGAGTTTTTTTGTCTTATGTTTGATTGTTTAACCTCAACCTATTTATGTTGCATTATTATTCACACACTTCCTCTCTCTCTCTCTCTCTCTCACTTAAATGTCTTTTTCTAAATATAATAATAGCATGCATTAAAATAAGAGGCAATGGAAACCCCAAAGGTCTCTCTCTCTCTCTCTCTAATAGTGTACAGATTTATTGATTTAATCAAAACAGACAATGATTACTTTTTATATTTTTAAAACAAAACAAAATACTCAAAATACAAAAGATAGAGAAAACAGATAAATAGTTTCTTTCAAATGAGAGACATGCTAACATGGACTATCCAATATTATATATACATACATATAGATAATATTTTATTTGAGATTCAGTATTTATTATTTTATTCTATAATCATATCTAATTTAAAAAATTAAGTCAAATTTAATTTGTAATTTTAACGTTTTGATAATAACTTTCATTTGAATTAGGAAATTGAATTACAAAGATTAATATAGCCCCATATACTTTAGAGTGGAATTTTTTAGACAGCCATATATCTAATTTGGACCCATATCTCACATTTTCTAAGAGTAAACAAACATGTGTGAGGAAGAAAACTTCTATTCGAGAGAAGAAAGTATCCACTTCTTAGATACTGTAGTTTGAAGACTTTAATATGTACACATATATTAGATTAGGTGTTTTTTCTAAGAAAATAAAGTAAGAATTAATTATCAAAACATGGGGGCGACAAATACAAAGCTCTACAATATATGTATGCGATTTCTTTTTTATTTTTTCACTCTAACATTTGCTTTCCTTTTAATACCCAAATAGGGAAAATCTATGATGTGGAAAAGATATGGTATGGGAAGAGTTCTGATCAATCAAAACCCACCCATGAATTTTGATAAATAACACCTTATTGGCTACTAGGTTTATGATTCCAGTTAACTGGTCAAAAGTTTTTTAGATATGATATCTTTTCCATATCATAGTTGAACCCAAATAAATATACTTCAAATGCAAAGGAGTAGCAAGCGGTAGAAAAGTAAATACCTTCACAAGTCTTGCCTAGGGAAAAGAAGAGAAAATACTCTTTACGTTAATTTTCCTCTAACTCCACGTCAAAACACTCAACTTTAAATCTACAAAAGAATGCCATCTTATAAAATGTAATTCCACTTTTGGACTGAACTAATGATAGGAAGATTTAGAAAATAATTAAATTATAATGTTAAAATATAGGAATCTTTGTTTGAAATTCATTTTATAATATTAAATATATTATAGGTTTTTATAATATAAAAATATTTAAATTTATACATAATAGATTCTACATGTTTGTACGTGTATAATATATATAACATAAAATACACTATTTTCAATTTGTAATACATTTCTATCTAATTGGAATTTTATCATATATACATATATACATATAACTTCTACAATTTTCTGTTTCTAGTTATTCTTGACTCCTCAATTTCCTTGGATTTTGCAGGTGCCAGACTAGGTATAATGTTACTTCTCTCTAATTATTTTCTATACTAGGTTTTGAAGAAAAGACAAATAAAGAAACGTAAAGAAAAATTTTATAAAAGAAATGGTGGCTTGTTGTTAGAACAACAAGTTCTGTCAAGAGAAGGCAATGTTGAGAAAATAAAAGTATTTACAGTAGAAGAATTAGCAAAGGCAACTGGTCAATATAATGAAAATCGAGTTCTTGGTCAAGGGGGACAAGGCAGGGTTTATAAAGGCATGTTGTCAGATGGTAGAATTGTGGCAATTAAGAAATCCAAGATAGTTGATGAAAGTCAACTTGGGCAATTCATAAATGAGGTTGTCATACTTTCTCAAATCAACCATAGGAATGTGGTTAAATTGTTAGGTTGTTGTTTAGAGACAGAAATTTCATTACTAGTTTATGAGTTCATCTCTGCTGGAACACTTTTCTATAACATTCATTATCAAAGTAAGGATATCCCATTCTCATGGGACAACCGCCTAAGAATTGCAACAGAAGTTGCAGGAGCAATTGCCTACTTACATTCAGCAACTTCTACACCAATTTACCACAGAGACATAAAGTCTTCAAATATCCTCTTAGATGACAAAGGTAGGGCTAAGGTGTCTGATTTTGGGATTTCAAGGTCAATTGCAATTGATAAAACTCATTTAACAACTATGGTACAAGGGACCTTTGGATACATAGACCCTGAATATTTTCAGTCAAATCAATTCACAAAGAAGAGTGATGTTTATAGCTTTGGAGTTGTTCTTGTAGAGCTCTTAACAGGGGAGAAGCCAATTTCTTCTACTAGGCCAGCAGAAGGAAAAAACTTAGTGACATATTTCATTTCTTCAATAATGGAGAGCCATCTTTTTGATATTGTTGATGCTCAAGTCCTAAAAGGTGGTAGAGAACATGAAATCTAAGTAGTTGCAAACATAGCAAAAAAATGTTTGAATTTAAATGGGAATGAAAGGCCGACAATGAAAGAAGTTGTATTGGAGCTTGAGGGATTGAAGAGGTTTGAAGGATATTCTCAAGTTCAACATAAAATTCAAGAGGTCGAGTGCATCATAGATAAGCCACTAGGTCTATAAGATACATGTTCAACTTCAACAGGATGTAAAAGTTTGGAGAATAATGCCATATCACAACTTGATGTACAACAACTACTGCATGATCCAACCTTTTAGTCATCTTTCTTAAGTAGGATAAAGATATATACTAGAAATATTGAACTTGTGTAGTTGTTAAAATGTAACATGTTGTGTATTTATATTGTATGGACATAATGTTTTAGATATGCATCATGTAGACTCTCTCATGCTTATGTTTACTCAAACTTTCTTATGCTTATGTGTATACATGCCCTTGTTGCTTCACTACAGTTGTGTTTTAGGCATACCAGTTAGCTATATAATCCATATTTGACACTAATAAATTAGGGTATAAATGGTATCTTGCAAATTTTTGAGCCTTTAGATGGTGGGGTTGTTCACCTACTCTCTTTTAATAGCTTCTAACCAATTAGGAATAGGCTCTGAAAGTGCCATGAGTTAACCCACCATTGTATCAATTGAATTCTTTTAATTGTGTCATGATAATAAGTTAGCTACTGTATTTTTTTCACCTTTTTATATTCAATAGGAAAATCAAGCCCATGAGCTTATAGAGTCATATTTGATGTGTAGGATTTGTGATTTTCTGATTCCACAAATACATGATACTTCTCTTGTCCATTTTCACAATGAAATGGTGGCCCAAAAGATAATGTTGCCATTTTTGATAGTAAATAGCAAGGTGTAAGCATCCAATTTTTGCCCGGTTCCCTCTTTAACCCACTTCTCACATTTTGGGTGCCAGATCAAACCCTACCAATGTCTTTAGAGCATGTCAAAACCCTAAAAAACCAAATCCAAAACTCAAATACCCTCAAATCCACTGTTAAATCTACATGATTCGCTTTTGATAGTAACGATTGTGCTACATCACCACACTCATAACACGGTCAGACTCCACCATATGAATCAAAACCCTAACACGATTAAACCCTCCCAACAGTCATGTAATTTAAATCAATGCTAGTATACCAAGTTTCAATCTAAAATTTTCGTATTTGTCCATTCATCAAATCAAGATTCCATCTTGAACCACCTCATTGGCCAAAACACCCACAATTCAGATTTCCTTGATTCCAACACCTCTGAAATCATCAGACACTCACTCCAATTAGACACCAAGGACATTAAGATACCCATCCACCAAATTCTAGACCTTAAAATCCCCATTTTTCCCTCTATACCAAACATTCAAAATCGACCAATCTCATTGCTCATTAGTTTCAAATCCAAGATCTCTATCACAACACCTCCCCCGAGACACTTAAACCTTCCTAAAACCTCCATCAGACCCCTATCTACCATCCACAAAATTTTAGACCTCAAAATACCCATTTTTCCCTTTGTCCAAAAAGATTCTGAATTGATTATCCTCATTGGCCGCTACTCACCTATTTCAAGATCTTAATCATGGCACACTATCTGAGACCTCCAAATTTTACCAATACCTCCATCAACCTTCTGATTGACCATCGACCCAATTTTGACATAAAAAATACCTATTTTACCCCTAATCTGAAAAGATTCTAAATCAACCATACTTATTGGCCATCACTCTCTTATTTCAAAATCATCATTTTGTGCACCTTTTACAACACCCAAACTTTTCCAACACCTTCACCAGCCTCCTAATCAATCACCCATCCAATTTTAGACCCTAAAATGGCCATTTTACCCTCTACTTAACAGGATTCCAAATTGACCACTCCCATCACTTGATACTCTCCAAATTCAAGAAATCCATCGTCATACATCATCTGACACCTCTAAACCCCATCAAAACCTCTTGATGTGTAGGATTTGTAATTCTCTGATTCCAAAAGTACTTGATACTTCTCTTATCCATTTTCACAATGAAATGGCAGCCCAAAAGATAATGTTGTCATTTTTAATAACAAATACCAAAGTGTAAGCACCAAATTTTTGCTCGGTCTCCTCTTTAACCCACTTCTCACACTTTGGGTGTTGGATCAAACCTTACCAATCATTTTAGAACATGCCAAAACCCTAGCAAACCAAATCTAAAACTCAAACACCCTCAAATCTATCATTAAATCTACAAGATTCCCTTTTAATAGCAATGATTGTGCAACATCACCACGCTCGCCATATGATTAGAGTCCATCATATGAAACAAAATCCTTGAACAACTAATCACACCACATTTCAACCCTAAAATCCTTAATTTCACTATTCATCCATAAGAGACTCTATTTCAATGCATCTGACACTGATAATTTTCGAGCCTAGAACATACGATCCACACATCCCTAAAACGATCAAACCCTCCTAGCCATGTAATTTAAATCCATGCTAGTATACCAAGTTTCAAACTAAAATCCCCTCATTTACCCATCCATCAAATCAAGATCGCATCTTAAGCCCCCTCATTGGCCAAAACACCCACGACTCAGATTCTCTTGATTCCAACACCTCTAAAATCATCAAACACTCTAATTAGACTCCAAGGACACTAAGATACCCATCCACCAAATTCCAAACCTTGAAATCCCCATTTTTCCCTATATACGCAAACATTCCAAATCGACCAATCTCGCTACACATTAGTTTCAAAATCATAGATCTCTATCACAACACCTACCCCGAGACACTCAAACCTTCCTAAAACCCCCACTAAATTCTAAACCTCAAAATGACCATCTTGCCCCTTATCTAAAAAGATTTCAAACCAATTATCCTCATTGGTTACTACTCTCCAAATCCAAGATCTTTATTAAGATAATCCATCCAAGGCCCCAAACCATATTAAAACCTCTATCAACTTTCCGATCAACCATCCATCCAATTTCATATCTCAAAATACCCATTTTGCGCTTCATCCAAAAAGATTTCAAACTAATAATCCTTATTGGCCGCCAATCTCCAAATCCAAGATCTCCATCATGACACCTCCATCAGACCTCCTATCGACCATCCACCAAATTTCTGACCTCAAAATATCCATTTTTCCCTTCATCCAAAAAGATTATGAATTAATCATCCTCATTGGCCACTACTCACCTATTTCAAGATCTTCATCGCAGCACAATATCCAAGACCTCCAAATTTTACCAATACCTCCATCAACCTTCTGATTGACCATCCACCCAATTTTTGACATCAAAATACCTATTTTACCCCTAATCTGAAAAGATTCTAAATCAACCATCCTTATTGGTCGTCATTCTCCTATTTTAAGATCTTCATTTTGTACACAGTTTACAACATCTAAACTTTACCAAAACCTTCATCAGCCTCCTGATCAACCACCCATCCAATTTTAGACCCTAAAATGCCCATTTTGCCTCTACTTAAAATGATTCCAAATGGACCACCTTCATTACTCGATAAATTCCAAATTCAAGAAATCTATTGTCATACACCAACACCTATAAACCCCATCAAAACCTCTTGATTGATGATCTATCAAATTCTAGACCTTAAAATGGCCATTTTATCCTTCACTTAAAAAGATTCCAAATGAATCACCATATCGCTTGATACGCCTCATATTCAAGTTATCCATCGTCATGCATCATTTGACACCTCCAAACCCATCAAAATCACCCAATTGATGATCTATTGCATTTTAGACTCTAAAATGACCATTTTACCCTTTGTTTAAAATGATTCCAAATGGACCACCCTCATGGCTCAATACTCTCCAAATTCAAGATATTCGTTATCATGCACCATCCAACCTCAAAACCTCCCAGTCGATAACCCAACAAGCTTTAAACCCTAAAATGACCATTTTATCCCTCATTTGAAAAGACTCCAAATCGAGAGTTCTCATCAGACATAATTATCCAAATTACAGATTTGCATCGCAATATGCCCTCTGATACACATACACCATGCCATCACCTTCTTGGAGGTCCTGATTGACCATCTTTCATTTCCTATACCCAAAATAACCATTTTATTCCACCAAGAAATATCCCAATATCTTCAGCAATGCCTTTTTATATAATTCTTGTATTGTTTCAACCTGAAAAACAAAGAAAAAAAATATAAAAATTAGATTGTTTGTTATATATATCAAAATGAAATAAGTAATCCCAAATTCAAACATTTTACAAATATCTAAGGTTCATATGTTTAAAGACTAGTTAAAGACATAAAAAGAACCTAAGAATTCTACTTTAAGATAATCCAAAGTGAAAACACTTAGATATGGAAGTGGGTGATGGATTGAATTGTGCACGAATTCATAGATTTACATTTGGCCATGAGTCTATCATTTTTAGATTTTTCATAAGAAAATCTTTTTGATTTTAAACAAAATTTCTTATAAATTTCTCAATTTGCTTTGTGGGATTTATTGATTTGAGGTATACTTTATCTCAAGGGTGCAAAAAAGGACCTATAAATGCACCAGTAAGTAGTGGCTTGGTATAAACAAATGGCTCTGAAAAAAGCAAGAGGAAAGGCTAATATGGTTTGTAATTTCCAGAAGTAAGCTTAGAGCTTGCAATTGTTTTAATTTTCAGTTAATGGAAGTTCCAATATAGCCTTCTCWAATAGTTGAATAAATAGGGGAGGAAGATATCATGTACCATTTTCATGGATGTATATAGGACGGTTGTCATAAACTTGTTTGGAATACTCCAACACGCCTTGTAGACTAGATGCTTCATTGGGGAACTGAGCTTACCAATATCAGATAACAAGGTGAGAGTTAATTGGTTGGTGCACTCCATCATATATAGTAAGCTGCAGAATATGCAAGTTTAAAGTAAGTTCCATGGTTTCAATTAAAACCTACTAGAGAAACACCAAAGTTTGAATCGTCAAGTAACTACTACACCAAAGGATAGCCAATAGAAGGATGATAGTCAAAGCTATCAATCTGTCTTAATCAAGTTTCAATAAAAAGTCAAGTTTTGCGTCTGAATTGCACATTGGAGTTTAAGTTTATGAGTTTGCATTGACTCTGACATATATTTAATTTGCACTTTGTTCATCTGAATTAAGTCAGCTTACCTTTAAGCATCACAATCATGTATTTTATAAAATCTCTTTGATCAACATTGAAGCTCTCTGAGTGTTGTTGACTTGTTGTGATTGAGCCCAATGAAGTCATATGAGCCCTTAATTTGTTTAAATTGATTTAGGGCGAAAGAAGGGATCCTTAAGCAATCAATCTTCCTCACAGCTGCAGGGTAGTCTCCAAAAAATAAAGGATCCTTAAGTCCTCCGGCAGATGATGCATGTGCAAGCAAGATATTATGTGTAACAATTTATGGCTTTGTAGTTAATTTCCAATTGTGCATTTAATCCAAAAAGGTGAACAACGCCCAGGTGGAAACACTACACTGTCGTAACCTTCGGAGGCAAAGACATTGGGATCATTCAAAGTAGGTTCAATGAGACAATCTATCATCAAACTCTCTAAAGTACACATCTGCATAACGTGTAAAATCATTCCTACATCCATATAGGGATTGACATTATCATACTCATTATTTGATATTCAGTTTTACATTTGATGAATGATAAATTTAGTATCAACGAGATATCATATGGGGGTGAGAAAAACTACATAATCTTTTGGCTAAGCCATACACCATACTCATCTTCAAACACTAAAGATAGGTAACAGTTGTTATCTTATGTGCTTGTACAAAATGAGTAGGCGGGATCCTTCTTTTCATTTAGTCTGGTTCAACAAATATGTCCAAGGGATATTGTGGTATGGAAAATATGTGAAGCTTTTCTTGTTATTCATACCCTTCAAGCCTGAACGAAATTAATGTACCTTTATCAGTAGTCTGGCCTTCTTCTGATGAATTTGAGTTGGGTGGGCCCTGTTCCAGGGTATACACCATCAGACTTGCATTTTCATAAAAGATGGTGATGCTTAAATCATGAGGGTCAACTTGCTATCCACCTGCCCACAGACCTTCAATCTCTATGGTCGCATGTTGAATGGCCTCTAGTCCTAAATTATTTGACAACCTATCTCGGTGTGGGAATTCTCTTAAATGGAAGCTAAATTTTTAAAGACTGCAATCTCCATGAGGTTTTGCCACATAGTCCAGCCTAGGATCACCATTCAAACGTCCCAATAGGAAGGTCTAATTACCTAGCCTAACACATGTACTTTCATGAGAAAGAGGATACTTGTTACTTCTGTAGCACAAAATTAATCACAGGATGCTGGTGAAGATGATAGTTACAGCTAGACAAAACACTCAAGGCAACTAGTTCAAAGAGATATGATGCTTACTGTATTATCCCAAACCAGAAATGGAAGGCTGTACTAGCACCCAAACCCATAGGTGGGGTCCTTTCTATGTCCGAATTAAGATTCATGCCTAGGCAGACTCCATCCTTCAAGTATTGTCTACAAAAAAGGGGCTATTTTCCCAATCAATCCACTTGAGGATAGGTCCCTGCTTATAATACATAAATAAATCCATTAATAAATGAAACTAATTTATAATGATTTTGTAATATACACATCATAAAAATGGAATTAATTAGTCCTAAAGTTTGTACAACACTTACAGTAGTATGATGCTGGGGGAATTGTAGTTATCATAACTGCATTGCAGACCATCCCAAGTGTAACTCTGGGAGGCATGCATCTCCTTGCCAGTTTCTCTTCACACCATATGTTTCTTTGATATTCAAAATGGCATCAACTAATTATTTTTCCACAAACAAAAAGAAAATCAAACTCAAATACTATAAAACATTAAACAATAAAAGGAATATTGAAGCAAAACCTATGGTACCCGGATACTCTATAGTGTTAGATACTTCAATTTCTAGTGTAAATTCCATACCCTATACCTTTTTCAGCATGTCCTTACCGTATCCAGGTAACATGTTGAACCATGAAATGTAGTTATCTTACACCGCTTCATCCAGGTATGATTTTAATGCAGGACTAAAACCATGAATCATGGCCTTCAATGTATTGTTGTGGCCCCACCACGACTTCACATCATCTAATTCATGGTGGTGCTACAAAATTACATCAAAGGTTTTGATGTCATGGTTTGGTGCAACGCTAAGACAATCAGTTGTAACAAATTAAAAGTGGTTTGCCATATTAGGGCCTATCCTAAAGCAAATTAACAATATTTGGTACTGGTATGATAGGGTCGTAGCGCTAATCTAAAACAAAGAAATCAAACCTTTGATGTATTGCCATGGCCAATGCCTTTTTGGTAGGGCCACTGTAATACAACTAAGACCATGATTTTCGGCTTTAGCCCTACAATACAACAGTACAATGGCCTAACTTATATGGTTTTTTCATTGTCCAATGTTCCAGTGGCATATACACCCCACATCAGTCATCTAACTCAAGTCAAATAGTATTGTCACACAACAAACAAAGATTGAACATCTGGCTGCTAGGATAATAATTAAGTTGGCTTCATATTTCAATTGTATAGATATTTAGAACTTTAATTATGAAGGTTCCAGATCTTGGGAGGAACGCTATCTTGCACATAAAAAAGGCAAGGTGTGTTGGCAAGAGATTAATTAGAGTAAGCATTATTTTCTTTGAGATCAATCTGATTAATTCAGATCGACATGTGCCGATCCCCGGTCTCCCAACTTCATACTTGTTGATAGAACTTGATGCCGCATTCTCGAATTGTCAAGGATTACAGGCACGGTATCAGAGATGAGGTGCAAATCATACAAAGAGTCCATGGAACAAGAGCTTGCTGCCCACCTACGAGATGAGATCAGACATCTTCAGATTGTGGACAAAAATAAATTTCTACGTATTTGTTTGCAAAATTAGGAGAAATATATAGTTGTAAAAAGTTACAATTGCAGGGGGAGGGAAACTCTCTCTTCCTCTAAATTCGCATTTTTGGACTGATGGAGGATCCCTTTCTTATTATGTATTGGATTACTACACATCCTTGAAGGCATTATAAAAGTCATTGTTAACTGCATTATAATTTTGAAGTGATTCAACTAACAAAATCAAGACTTCTAATTCTGGAGGAGGGGAGCCATTGAAATTTCTCCAACCTAAACAACTGAAATATTAGTTCTCAGCTCCATGTAATAAGCAAATCGGCCAAAATTGTTAGCTAAGGCCTAGGGGATTAACAAGTGTCTTTCAGGTCAAACTGAAAGAGTAATCAGCAAATACCACAAAATGGGAAAGCAATGAAAAGAAAATAGGAACCTGTAAAGTTCCAACCCATAATGTAGAATTGTAGATCTTGAACTCTCTTAAATAATGTCTACTGTATCTAGAACTACAAGCGTGTTAATTAAATACATTAGAGATATCAAAATAAGGAGGACCTATTAAAAATGTAAGTCAAAAAATCTATCAATGACTCAAGTCTAGCCCAAATAAGATGATTAAAATATCAATTTTTTGAAGTAGGAGCGAAAGATAAACAAAACCTTAGATGTTGAAAAGAAATTACCTCCAAAGGAACAAGCCTTCTTCAGGAGCACCTCTTAGGCTCAACTTTTGATGACCCAAACCCTTGCAGGAACCACAATGTTTTCCTGGGCAATTAATTAAATCTATTCCCCCAATACGAATACTTCTCCAACCCATAATTTCTGTCTTTCTTCAGTCCCCTCACATTAACTAGGGTTCTTGCAGAGGAAAAAGAGAACCCTAACGTAGAATTGAAACTGAAAAATAGCTAAAGAAAGGCAATGGCTGACGGTCATGGAGATGACCAGCAAGAGGATTTGACATCTAGGTTTCTGTTTACTTTTTAGGATTCTGTGAATCGCCATTGAGATGCAGAGAATCAAGAAGCTCTCAATGATGAAAAGAGTGAGCGCTTACTCCAGTATATTCATCATCATGCCAGTCCACTAGAGATAGAGAGAGATTGACAACAATGGGTACGTAGCACTAATGGCTGTCATTGGAATTTTGGGGGCCTCCGGTTAAACCTGTTGGTAAGAAAACGAAAATGAAAGAAGACAAAGGCCTGTTAGATGATTAAGTAATTGTTTTAACAATACTTTAGGTTATTTGGTAACCCATTTTTTCAAGTCACTTATTATGTTTTTAAGTACTTATTGGGGTGGGAATATTTGGTAAGCTATTTCCTCATAAATGCTTATATTTATTCAATTGACAATTTTAGCCCTTACTTATCTCATATTATATACAATACTTTTCAATAATAATAATAATAATAATAATAATAATAATAACTAAAATTAACAGTAATAATAATAATAATAATAATAATAATAATAATAATAATAATGATAATAATACGATGAACAAGGGGAAGGTTGTCACCGCTACAACTCCCCTATTCTCCCTTCATGCGATAAAGAGCGTCAACAACCTCTCCTTAGTCTCTCTCTCTCTCTCTGTCTCTCTCTCTCCCTCTCTCTCCTTTTCTTCTTCTTTTCCTTTGTTTTTGTTCTTCTATAACCATTGAACCACGAACAAGACACTATTCATCTTCCTCTCCAAAAGAGAACCAGTGGCGACTAGATCGAGCTCTGTTTCAAAGATGTGAGATCGAGCTACGAGCTCTGTTTTAGAGATCTGAGATCGAGCTACGAGCTATGTTTTAGATATTTGACTTCAAAGCATAGAGGAAAGAGGCCAAACGGCAAGTCCACTGGCCACGGTTCCTCACCACCGATCGTTGCCAGTGACCTACAACTGGTGCGCCATTGCTGCTTGGGTTTGAAGATCGAATGAGTGGAGAAGGGGGAGGTATTTTAGTCATTATACAAATTTGTTAGGGACTGGTTCGTCCTAATATTTTGGGGAAGTACTTCTTCAAAAAGTACTTAAAAAAAGATAGCTTGAAATCACTTTTTTAAAGAAATGCTTCTTAAAAAAATACTTTTTTCCCACTTTTTTACCAAACACCCATAAATACTTGAAAACCACTTAATGTGTGGTCACATGTCTTAAAAAAAGTACTTCTTAAAAGAAGTACTTATTAAAAATGTTCTCAAATAGGGCAAAACTAGAAAATCAAAAAACGACATTTATGGCAGCTCTCAACAATGGTGGGACGAGGGAAAACTAAAAAGGAGAGGGATGAGGCAAAAGAGCAAAAAAAGGAGAGGAAAACCCATTTACTTGATTATGCGTGAGCCCGCCACAAAGACGAAATAAATTTTAAATACCAAAATAATTATAGCGGGTAATACATAACTGCTACTAATGGAAGCACTACAGCAAGACGAATAATTTTGACCAATAGCGGCACTTTTTGGTAAATGCCGTTGGAAGGGAGGTGTATAGAGGCAGATTTATTTCCGCCGCAATGAAATATGCAGCTACACTACAATATTCTTGTAGTGACTACCCTTTTCAAGCACCCTAGAACACCTATGGAAATTTTTGTTACAAAATTTTTCATTTTATCCTTTGTATGAAGATTCTGATTCGTGCGATCTTGTTAGTTGAGATAAACCCAAACATCTTGAGATTTAGTCCTAGCACTTGAATCTTGCACATTACACCCCTTAGACTTGCCCTCTCATTGTAAACCCCCCCTGCACATTTTCATTTAGGTCCTTGCACATCCTTAAAAATCACCTAGAACCTCCATTTAAACCTATAACCAATCCTAACCCTAGATTTGAGCCCACACTCTTTTCCACCCTAGGATCTGCCCAACATCTCGCAAACACTCCCCAAAACCCTAAATTTAAAACCTTAGCTACCTCCCTCCATATTTACCTCTCAATTTTGAAATTTGAATTTCAAATTTAAAATTTGGATTTTCAATTTTAAAATGTCCATAAATGGGGGAGACAATGGGGACCCTTTTAAAGAAGGTTGTATTGTGGTCAAAAGGGAGAATTAATAGAAAAACAACTGCCGCTATAAGTTTGGTGCGTGTTTTTTAGCGGCAGTTGTGAACTTCTTTAGCGGCAGTCGCAACTGCCGCTAAAAGTATGCTTTTTTTTCTAAAAACCTTTTTTTTCTAATTTTCTTCAAATTACTTGTTTCTCTATATTCATTTAAACTGAAATAAAATACAAAAGAAAAAAACATCAATTACAATAAATTTTAAAAAACCATTCTCCATTCAAAATATTTGAATTACAAATACATCTTAATTTCAATTTGATAAATTCTTGTTTACTTACAACCTGAATTTTAATAAAATACATATTTACTGATAAAAAAATTGATAAACTCTTGTTTGCACAGGAATTCAATAGGGTCTGAACCAAGCTCTCTTCTTCCACCCCTCGTGTTTCCAACCACTTGTTCTGATCGTACTGGCTAACTTGCTCACGGAGCTCTTGTGGCAGCAACCTCGTGTTTCCAACCTATGAGCTTTGTTCTTCCATAAATTGCTGTTGGACAAGAGAAAGGTTAAAAAATAGAGGAAAAATAAGAAAGAGAACAATAGAAGAAACCATCCCATCAAATTTAGAAGATTTCACACAGAAAGAATTTGCAGCTAATGTAGGCCATGAGAGAATAAGACTAAACTGCAAACTGATCCTTGTGTTGAATAAGAATAGACTTCACTTCATCTACATGACAATCAGGTACGAAGTCAACGAGTAGGAGTCCTGCATTTGGACCCAAAAATTACCAGGTTAAACTGTTAATGGGAAACAACATTATTTAAGGATAGAATAAAACAAAACAGACAAGTAACGTACAAAAACATACTTACCCTTGTAACCTGAACTGAAGAGATCACGTGCCCCCCATGCAGATAACCTGAGAATCACTGGTCCACTAAGCCCCCAGTGAGTGACTAACATGGGACCGACCTAAAACAATAAAGTATTAGTTACAATGCAAGACATGCATTCTGAGGTTTCCAAGCAATATATGCAGGCATGCCTGTGTAAGTTGTGGTATATGCCTTCCAATACTTTCTAATTTCAGCTTTGCTTTAACTCTGCTAAATGTAACCTGAGCATGGAAATTATATAAATGTAACCTGGGCTTAGGTGAGGTTGGGCTCAGATTGGGATAAGGTCATGTTAGACTTGTTTGCGCATGCGTATACTTTAATGGAATAATTTTATTTTAGTTTAAAAAACCTTCATCATTTCAAGTTTAATTTCATTAGGATGGATTCACAGGAGGTTGAGGTTGAGGTGGTTCAGAAAAAAATTTACTTTCAAGAAATCTTTAAATGCCTTCAGTCTATTTCCTTATAAATTTATTAAAAAAAGTAAATGGCATACTTAATTTAGGCAGCGGAATTTGAGCTATCCGTGAAAAACGAAAGTAAAAGTAAAAAAGAGAAAGAAAACAAAACCATGCATATAATGAAACCATATCATTTTGCAACAAAAAAATTAAGAGATAATTTTGGTGATCAGGTGAAGGGACAGGACAGCAATATTCCAAATATGAGCAATATCACCACCTTTGAGATAGAATCAGAAATGCAAGAGCTGGTCCAATGTGTGCTCCTGCCCTCTGATGGTATTGATCCTGCAATCAAGAAAACATTCCTCACTGTTGCCAAGAGCTACTACTACAACAGCCTATTGTTCGAAGAACATGATCAACCGCCACACACACATACACAACCCTAGCAACTGAGAGTGGGACTGCGGTTATGGAAAGACTAGTAGTTTTTGTTCTTATTGGAGCCTCTAAACTAGAAATTTCTTCATTTTTATGTAGCTCTACTATACCATAAAAGAAAGTACCTAAATGCAAAATTTTTATTAGTAACTGATTTTTGTGAGAAAGAAAGAAACACATGACTATTGAAACAAGGTAAGTTGTTTGTCTTATGTTTTTTTTTTTCATCAGTAAAAAAGAGCAGTTTTATTAATAATAGAAAGGTATTACAACATTGAGTAGCCTTGGCTACCCCTTACAACAGAAAAAAGAAAATTCCCAGTGACTCTGCTCTTCAAGGTTACAGCTGTACCTAAAAAACTTGGTCTCTCTGTTTACACCTTGTTTTGCTAACTGATTGGCTAGATTGTTGGCTGACCTTGGAAACCAATGGATTAATAGCTGCATATCTTTTGACAATTTGGTCTCTGCTCTTCAAGTTGTTTGTCTTATGTTATCTAGCACAAAAAACGAGTATGACTTGTTGACTAGCACAATGGATTAATAGCTGCATATCATCATCCATGCCTTTATCCCAACTGTGGAACCTTTTAATACCTCTCTTAAATTGTGGGTGACATATTAAATATTTCCTTTTAAGTTTGAGTTATTAAGAACTTCTTAGAAAATTATTGTATGCTGCAGTGTAGAACTACAAAAGAACTTGCATTTTTTTCATAAATTGCTAGGGGGCAATGTCCCTTGCCTCCTTTGCTCTGCCCCTGGAAGGTCTAAAGTTGATGCTTTTTTAAATCCCTTCTGTTGTTAGAAAATGTATTTTAACTCTTTTTTTTTTTATCTATCCATTAATTACTTGCCTACTTTCAGAGAGGAAGAGAACTATAGTTAAACAATAGCAAATATTGCAACCTAGAATTACTCCGGTTATTTGTTAGAACATTACATCATATTCAATAAGGTACACACCAGTGCACGATTAGTAAGATCAACTGATGGAAATGTCACAAAAGCTTGACCCTTCATTCTTCCCTCCTGAAATCCCAAGGGTTTTATGTAGTTTAGTGTATCATTAACAAAAGAAATTAAATAATATGAATAAAGCATATTTATAAGACCCAGAAAAATAAACTTATGATTGACATCATACGCATGCCATCCAAAATCATGTCAAAGCAAGAAACACCAATAGGATCCACCATCATATGTACTAATTTTTCAAATCTCAATTACATGCACGCACTATGCAAACATAGTGAAAATATATAAAAGTTCTATTAAAAGGACAATATGGTATATGCAGATCTGTGCATCTTCAGAGCCTCTGAAATAAGAAGCAGCTTTAGCATATTACTACCTACATTTCTCCGTTGGGGTGGTAGAACTATGGCTTTCAAACTGGAGCTTGCTGCATCTGAAAGTTACAAACTCATCATTGCACCAAGTAATGGACCCTAGTATGATGTTTATAAACCTCTTCGGATCAATTCCTCGATGCATTGTGATCAGGTAACAAGACTCCAAGGTTGGAAAATGTACGAACTGATCCTTATGGACTTAGACAAAAGTTACAAACTCAGAAGAACAGAAGAAAGAAAAGGTAAAAAGCTGGACATAATCTGAATGATCAGTAAGATAAAACCTCAAACCCCCTTCAAAAGAAAGGTAGAATCCATGAAACCTCTACACTTAATTCCCAGAGTAAAATCTCATAGACCCCATTTCCATGTTTTAATATTTAACAAGAAATAGAAATTTTCATCTTTAAGACTCCAAGAATAAGTAGAGATGAACAAAAACACCATTTTTGTGCACCTGGACAGTAAAGCTATGGTACCTGGATACCTGTGCAATGGTTCCATATCATGTTGGATACTACAATTTTAGTGTAAGCTACATATCTGGTACTTATGTCCAGTAGTGGTCTTGCCATATCTGGGTAACATAAAGTTAAAGCACCACAAAAGTTCCAAAAGTTAACAAATTAAGAATGAACTTTCTAGATCATCGACCCAAGATCGATGCAACACAGGATGATGTGAACCAAAACATTTGTCTATGTTTGTTAAAGTAGAACATCCAGTGTTTATCCTATGCTGAGAAATTGTAGCTGAAATAGTTAGTATTGTACACCAACTTGAAATATGAAAGAGAAACCTGTACTGCTAAACATCTGTTACAACATAGAAAAAACTGAAGTAATGACCAATCTGTATGACAGGAGTTGGACAGTTTAATGAAGATTTAAAACCCAATAGTGCTGATATAAAAGCATGCAAGGTTATTTTCATACCTAGCAAGGACTGAAGCTATGTGCACCAACCACTAAGAGTGCAGAACAAATTTCAGACTTGGAAGAGAATTGCCTGCAGGTAAATTATGGGAGAGATGGGAGAGAATTGCCTAACACCTTCTCTATCCCCCCTTGAAGTACCTAGAAGAGTCTTAGATTGGGCACATGTGAGTGAAATAAACCCCAAACTCAATTGGGATGTTCATTGATGGGCCCATCACCCCTGTATCCTTGAAGTACCTTGTTGCATGAACATTGCACTGATTCCCATGCTAATTACATCACACTCAACCACAAAAATTTAAGAAGTGCCAAAACTAGGGACTTGGTCATTAACTCCTTTAAGTTGGAAAGTCGTCTCATCTACTATTATCCATGTAAAAGAGCTCTTCCTCAACATTTGGGTGAGAGGAGCATTCATCAAAAAAATAATCAAACATTTGGGTGAGAGGAGATGCCATCTTTCTATAGACATGAATAAACTTCCTGTAATACCTAAAAAATCCCAACAATCCTCTTATAGCTTTGAGAGATGTAAGCTTGGAACAATCTACCATAGTTGCGACTTTGTCTTTATCGACTACAATGCTACCAGGGCTAATGATACCCCAAATGCTATACTTCTTGATGGCCGAACTAGCATATCGCTTGCTTGAAAAATAAGTATTGGTCCTGTATTAAGGCCAGGATCAAAGCTAGGTGACTAAGGTGCTCCTTCTAGATATGTCTGTATACCAAACTTTTGTCGGTAATTTCAGAATACATCATTCATAAGAAGAGGCTGAAAATTAAGTAGAAGGGGCATTTGTGATCCCAAAGGGCATTACGAGGAATTCGTAATGACCATGGTGGGTGCGAAAATCGGTTTTGTCTATGTTTGAGGGTACACATATTTGATGATAACTTGATCTCAAATCTAACTCGGTAAAATAACAAACTCCATACAGTTCCTCCAATAATTCATAAATCATGGGAATTTGGAACTTATCTTTAACGGTAAGTTGGTTTAGTACACATATTTGGAACTTATCTTTGACCAGCAACACCGAAGTTGAGTATGGACTATTGTTGTGTTGGATCATAACAAATGCTAGTAAATCAGCAACAATCTTCTTTATTTTTGTCTTTTGGAAATGTGGGTACCGGTATGGACAGACACATACAAGACTAGCTCATAGGATTCGAAGTATCTTGTGGTCTTGAGTGCAACTAGAGGGAAGACTTCTCGATGTAGCAAACATGTCTTGGTAATCGTCTAGGATGTTTTGCAACTATGGATGTGGACCTAAAATGGTTATAGATGCTTCAGGGCCAACAATTCCTAGCTACAATAGCACCCCTTCTGTGGCTCTCTTAACTACCTGGTAATCATGACCAACCATGAAAATCCTTAAAGTTGATCATCCAATGATCATATTGTGCCAAAAATACCAACAACTAGAGAGGTAGAATTCAAAAATTCATAGAATCCTAATGTTGAAATCATACAAGTAAGATAACTAGTTTTTCTCATTAGATAGATTGGGTTCTTGGATCATGAAACATCAGATATTTTGGATCAAGATTGAGTGTATTATCTAATTTTGATATCCATAAGTGTAGAAACCGAAGTAATGCTCACGCCCAAGCTTGAATCTTCCCGGTAGCACTACAACAAGTTGAAGATGGTGCAACTCTATCCTTGCAATCTTGAAATTCTTTCTCCAAAATTAAAGCAACAAAGGTCCAAACTTTCTCACGTTTTTGGGTAATGCTTTTGACTCAAAATAGATCTAGGATAGTTCTAGAAACAATGGATAGAAGGTCTGGTCAAATGGGGCTCAAAACCCTAGTTGATAGGTTTCACAATTGTGGAATCAAATTCAACTAGTAAGAGAGAACTTGCATAGTTTAATCCCTTCTAATTCCTCTCTATTTATAGACTTGTGAGGGATGCAAGAATCCTCTCCTAATCTATTTACAACTCCTAACTTATTTGCGATAAGATTAGAGAGAGTCTAACTCTTTTAAATCAACCAGTAGATTGGAATTAATGTAAATAGTCAAATCCTAGTCTTACTAGACTTATCAAACGCATAATTTGACTAGGACTCTTATGTAAGACTCTTATTTATCCATTATCATTCTTTTAATTCTGGAAAAAGCTTAAATAGGAGATTATAGATTGTATGGTATGGAACCCACAACTTAATGGGAGAGCTAACATATCACATGCTTTATATAAGATAGTGGGACCAACCACTTAAGAACTTAAGTAATTAGGCCCATTAAGTGTTTAAACATTTAAAATCACTTGGAACCTTATAATCCAAAAGGCCCATGTCTATTTAGGGGTGTAAATGGATCGACTTCGAATCCAATTAGAAAATTCAATATCCGAATTCGATGCAATATCCGACGAATATTAAAAATTAATATTCGTATTCAAATCCATTTAAATATTCGAATATTAGATTCATTTTGCATTAAACTAATTAATTATTTTAGGTAATTAATAAATATATAAAATAAATATTTTATTTATATAAAGTATATAAAGTATATAAATTATTTATATAATTTAATTATTATATATAAATTATATAAGACATTTAAATATTTTATATATTATATATAAGAATTAAATAATTGGTCAAATTTGAATATTTATCGAATCAAATCAGGTCATATCCGAATTCGAATCCAATTAACAATCGGTATGAATAGGATATTCGAATTCAACCGATTAAATATTCAAGTTATCCGAATTCGATTCGATTATATCGAGTCTCAAATTTGAAATCAGATTTTCGAATACCGTTGACACTCCTAAGTCTATTGGTTTAGCCCATTATGTGATAATTAAGTCAATACAACACAATTCATCACTTGTAATCAATCTCTCTATTATAAACACTTAGCACCACATTAAGGGAAGGGATTTTCCCTTTCTTGTCTTTATGACATGTTGTCCAACTTCCAATACCATTAGGTTTACCATTGAGGATTCAAATAATCCTACCATTGGCATATTCAAGACTCCAAAGAGGAAGTTGTACAAAGAGTTCTCTGTCTTAACATAGTAATAGATCCTATCATATTGATCATTCACTACAAGAAAATAGACCTATAGCTACAAATAAAACCGTAGCTATAGATCTATATCTACGGACTAACTACGATAAAAAAATAGTAGTTGTTGCTATGATGGCTATAAGCAATTGTTACGAATGATAGAATCTGTAATTAAAACTAACATATAGCTACAGTCAATGCCTGTGGCTAAAGCTTGAATTAATAATAAGCACACCTTTAGCTACAGTTTTTTAGTTTTCCATAGCTACAAAATTGACTTTCTAGCTACAGCTTATTTCACAACTGTAGCTAAATGTCACTTTATAGCTACGGTTTTGAGATGCCCATAGCTACAAATATGAATCTATATCTACAGTTTAATGTGATTGTAGCTACAAAATATAAATCTATAGCTACATATTTAGATTGGGCGTATATAAAAGTGAAAACCTATGTCTGGTTTAAGTAATTTGTAGCAAACAAAACAAGAATCTATAGCTACAGTGTTTAACTATCTATAGCTAAGATTGTTAATCTATGGTTGATGGCTAGATCCTAGAATTTCTTCATTACTTTTTTCAAGTGTTTTTCTCTTGTATCAAATACAAGCACAACTTATTTCATTCATAATATAAGATGAAACTTGAACTCAAAATTCCAATAAAAGATTATATACTGAAAAACTGAATTACATCTCAAGGTGCTTTAATACATCCATGTGTTTAAAATCTATTACAAATTCAAGGTTCTTGAATACATAAAACTCAACCCCAATAAAAAACATGACATGTAAAATTTGATCAAATTTGTCCCCATCCACACATGCGAAGTATCTCCTTTAGCATGTTAAACTTATAAGAAAATAATAGACAGTAAGTTAGAAATCACATTTTTTGGATTTCAGTGCTGATTATATTTTTAGAAAACACCCAAAGGTATTACAATCACAATATGTACACAAGGAACTGTATTGTGGGAATATACACCATACAACCTAACTTCTATTGATTTACAAGAAGAGTTCCTTTAACATAAAATAAATAGTCATAATTTCCTTTAGAACAAGCTTTGCATACCAACCAAAGATAAAATTCTAGCCTTCAACTTAGCTGGTAGTGCATCTTAACCTTATAGTTTTTTTTTTTTTTTTTTTCTTTTTGTTTTTGAAAATAACTATGGCAATATAGAAACTTTTGCAACAACAACAAGACTAGTATTGAGTTCAAGGCATTTAGTTTCACTGCAACAATACGAGTTTAACTAGTACTAATGGGCTTTGGACCTATAAGTACAACATTGGTTCCATTTGGAGCATCCCCAACTAACACTGAATCCCATGAGTAAGGACCTGCCAAAGACCCGAACCATAGAGTACTTAGCACAGGTGCCACGGAGAGATATGTTTTTATATCTCGCATTGAAAATCCTCCTTAGTTATTGTAATACTAATACATATATAATCAGATGCATATGTGGTTAAGGATCACTTGTATTTGTACGTGGAATCCCTAAC
>NW_010729191.1:1531217-1560242 GCF_000365185.1 Nelumbo nucifera
ATCTCAATTGGTCAAATTCGAAGCAATTACATCCTTTGGACGAATGCGCGAAAGAACCACTTCAAGTAATGAATATTCGAATTTCGAGACGAAAAAACTCCCCTTAGATCAAATATTTCGAAAAGTTTTACTGGCTACCCATAGCCCAGGAATAATTGAGGAAATTTCTGAAGAATATTGATGTGATGATGAAAAAAAATAGGTGGCAAAACAAGAGAAGTATGGTTGTTGGCCAAGACATTGCCCTTCAAAACCCATCAAAGTTCCTGAAACATATAGATTATAGCCATACACATAGATATTCACTTCATTTTGTGTTAAACTTTCACCGATTTTTTTATTATCAACTAGCAGTTCCCAATTTAGAGTATGATGGGCAAAATGGATAGTTGCATCCAGAGTCTTATGTGCTGAGTGAATACCATTAAGCTAAAATAAAATTCTATAAAATGGCTGCCACCAAAGGAATTGATTGTGGCCTAAGGAACCAAGCACTTTCCTATAGTGAAATGTGCTGAAAACCCCTGCTTACTTTATTATGATTCATTTTGGCATTGTCTTATAATACATCAGCTTCTCAGTCTGTGTTTTGTATTTCCCTATTTTGTTTTTTTTAACCCCAAAATTTACTCCCAGTGGAGGGGTGGCCACCGCAAATTTATTCATATGGAAAAAACGTGGGGTCATGAGGCCTTACCCTTCAAAACTATACAGAGGAAACCTAGTTCATATAAACATCAGGTGTCCAGGAAACCTATAATCAACAAATTTGTAGAAAATGAAGAACTAGACCATCTGCAGTAACCAAGTTCTAGATGTGGGAAGGAAAATTTTCTATGCAGTCATAAACAATTTTCTAAAAAGTTAAGCAACCAAGCTTTGCAAGTGCATCCTCTGGTTGGTTAGCCTCTTTATAAATATGTGCACAAAAGAAATCTAGTCCACTCCTAAGCTCATGTACTTAATACAACCAAAACCAAAGCTTCCAATGGTTTGTACAATCTCTGTTAAGAATACCAATCAAGACTTTGGAATCCGACTCCACCATAATCTTATTTAAACCTAAAGCAATGACAAGGTTTAAACCATCCAGAAAGGCCATAGACTCTGCAACTAAATTAGTTTCAGAGCCATAAGTGCTAGAAAAAACACAAACATAACATTAAGTTCAGAAAGCCTTCTAGAACCGCCATCAAGTGCACTACTTTGATGTTCCTTCCTTTGATCGGTTGGATCCATAGCCCTAAACCTTACAAGAATATCTGCTGGTTGTAATTTACCTTACAGGTCAAAATTAAAGAAGAAGAAACCTCATGAAGCTACTGCACTACCACCCAAATCACCAACTTTGAGCATCTGAATTTATTTTTCATCTTGYGCCTATTTCTCTCTTTCCATATCTCCCAAACAATAAAACAAGCAATCAGCCCCACCACAACAGTCCATTGATTCCAAGCTGATGTCGCTAAATACCAACTAGAGAGAAGCTCCTTAATATTCTCATTCCCCCTGAAAGGCAACTCTAAAATTCTACTGAAGAAGAACCATACTTTTCGAGCTAAACAGCCACGCACCAACAGATGGTTAATATCTTCTTCTGAAAGATCATGACAACACACACATCTAGACACCAATGGAATTTCCAGCTCTTTAATATCAGCATACACACTGACTTTCCCAACCATAAGTTTCTAGACAAAGAAACTTATCTTGGTTGGCACTAAAACACTTCAAACCACCTTGGACCAGTTCATAGAAGGATGGGCAGTCCTATAAAAAGACTAAACTGATTTTATAGAAAATTCGCCCTTTGCCTCAACTAGCCAAACAATTTTGTTGTGGCAATTAGAGAGCCTCACACTAGACCCCTGAATGCTATTTAGAACATCCTCCTCTAGAAAACCATGAAACTGATCTAGGCGCCGAGCCCCTTCTTCATCAAGGACATTACAAACCCTCAGCTGCGAATTTAGCCCTTCATGCTGAATGACTTTACCAATCAAGGGGCCATCCATAGTCCACTTATCAAGCCAAAAATTGATTTCTCCCCTACCCACTATCCACCTAGAAATATGAACTAAATCAACTCTTAGATCCATGTTTACCTTCCAAGTATTGAAGTGTAGCAAGGAGGAATGGTTGTATAAAAATGATAATGTTTTAGTACCTTGGCTCTAAAGAAATCAACCCATAGAGATTTGTCAAAAAGCACCCGCCACAGAGCCTTCATCCGTAGAGCTTTATGAACATCATATAAACTCTTAATTTGGATGCCTCTTTCAAAGAAAGGTCTCACAATTTTTTTCCAAGCAACCCAATGTTGTTGATTGGCTGAATCAGAATTGGTCCATAAGAAGCCTCTCAACAACTCTTCAAGAACCTTGAATTTGTAATAAATTGTAAACACATGGATGTATTGAAACACCTTGAGATGTAATTCATTTTTTCATTATAAAATCTTGCATTGGAATTTTGCATTCAAGTTTCATATTTTATTATGAATGGAATATGTTGTGCTTGTATTTGATATAGGAAAAAATGCCATCAACCATATATCAATAAATTTAGCTACAAATATTAAAAATCGTAGCTATGATTCATGTTTTTTTGGCTGCAGGCTACTTGGACCATAGCTATAGAGCAGCATTTATCTACAGTTGTTCTATAGTCAAATTCGAAACCACACCTAGCTGCTATAGGTTAGTTTTAGCTACGGATGATCGACTATAGCTACTGTTTTCTGACTGTAGTTAGTCCGTAGGTATAGACCTATAGCTACAGTTTTGTCTGTAGCTACAGATCTATTTTCTTGTAGTGATTCTTTTATTAACAGAAATCGTGCATCACATGGGTCCACTAATTTTGTTTATAATCAAGACCTTCAACCATTTTCTTTTTCACTCTCTCCCTGCCTCCTCCACTCTCCCCTATTCCACTGCCCACCGGTAGTAGTTGTGCTAGTGGTACACAACCATTTCACTCTCTCAACCTGCACTCCCTCTCTCTCTCTCTCTCTTTCTCTCTCTCCTGTTTCTTCTTCCCTTTTCCACCAAATCGGCAATCCAACACTCCGACCGGGCCACCAACACCAACGTCTTTGCAAAACAATGATAGAAAGGTAAGTTCAGGACTGGCATTATTCTACAGGGATATCTTAATTTTAAGGATACTAATAATATAATTATACTAAACAATTAAAATGAATCAAACAATGCTTTGCTAGGTATCAATGGTTAAGTAAAAAAAATACACTTTTTCATACAACATATTTACTCCAGGTGTTAAGACTTGGTCAGGGAAACAAATGCACAACCACAACTATCAAATTCCTGAGTCAAAATTCCTAATCAAATAGTGTTGGTTTCCACCCCCATCTCCCCTTTAAGCTTCAGATTTTGTGTACCTCTTTTGGTTTTTCAAAAATCAAAAGCACCTATTCGTTGAATCAAAGGAATCAGACCATTAAGAAGCCAATGAATCACAGGTTGCTAAACTAAACATATCAATGATCCGTATTTGCAATTTTTACCAGAAGCCAACTTGTTTATTTGTTGGTGAATCTATCAAGTGTAGCGAATCCTCTTATTTGTTGTTGTTTGGTAATTGGGATGTCTAGGCCATATGTAAAGCATATCCTGATTGATTCATGATTCATGATTCAATCCAAACCTGTCTGCAGAATCCTCATGCACTACTCATCACAAAAAATGACGAACCCAAACCCTCTAGATCTATCGATCTCACGACCCTGTTTTATTTAACAAAGTAGGTCTCTAAATCAAGTTCAACAACCCTGTTTTGGCCGCAACCCCTTTTCGACTGAGAATCCAAGCAATAGTGAAGAGGAAACAAAGGAGGGAGATAAAACAAAAGGGAAGGAGAGAAGTGTGTGTGAGAGAGGAGCTGGAGGTGGAGGAGGCTAATGTAGCGGCAGGTTAAGGACCGAACCAGTTCGGTTTGCTGTTGAAAGGAAAAAGATGATACGAGTAAAATTGGGTTTTAAAAAGAATATATACATCACCTGTATACGAATTTAACGGAATATTAATGGATACAAATGGTAAAAGTAGAACAGAGGAAGGATACGAATTTAATATTAATGAATATTAATGAACAGAGGAATATTAATATTAACGGAATATTAATATTAATGAATATTAATGGATACGAATTTAACGGAATATTATCGGTAGCTGATCTTTTTGGCTTTGATTTCTATACCAAGAACAGAGGAAGGGTTCCAACAGTAATGGACTGGTCAATAGAAAATGAATCTTGCGAAAATGTTACAATGAGAAACGCGACTACTTACGCGTGTGGCAACAACAGCGGATGTCATAAGTCTCCTAACGATCTTGGATATCTATGCAAATGTTTGGATGGATACCAAGGCAACCCTTATCTCCAACATGGATGCCAAGGTACTTGATTTTTAATATTTAATTTCACCTTCCTGAACTCTGACAGAAAAAAAGAGTCTCTCTAAAAATTTGATCTCCATTAGTCCAATTTTTCATAAATTGTTTGCAGATATAAATGAATGCTCGGATCCTACCTTGAATGACTGCTTACCATCAACGATTTGCACAAATACGGCTGGGAGTTACAATTGTTCTTGCCCATCTGGTACAGAGGGCGACGGAAGACGAAATGGGAGTGGTTGCATCCCTATTCCTCCTCCACCACCTTCACAGACAAAATTTCGAGTGATTCAAGTCTGCATAGGTAATAAAATTTTCATTCCCGATAACATGAAAGTGTTAGTTCAATACCGCATCCATTAGAAAACAGAATTTCCACAAAAACCCCAACGATAAAATGGTTTTGAAAACAAAATCATCCAGGGAGATTGATAAGTAGCAAGGGCAGAACCAACTCAGGCAGCCATGGAGATTTGGAAAACACGACAAAATCATGGTGTTGACTGTTGAAGGCCAATTGTGGTCGTTGAATCTAACGCCCTCCCCTTTTCTTTTACTTTTTTCTACAACAACAATCTGTGTTGTTGCTGCTAAGGATGGGGCCGAGGGGATTTCGCTGGTGTCCGAGGCAGATGGCTCCCACCTGTGAGCAGGAGAAAAATAAGCGTCATAGGCCCTAAGTTTTATGTCAGGGGCGGAGATTCGAATGGTCAAGTTAGCCAAGTGAGAGAAAGAGGGTTCGGAGTAGGCTTGAGACGAGGGTTGTGAGCTTAGTTCTTAATAGTTAAGGAAAGTTCTCATGAAATTCTGAATGCAAAAGGAGCAAGTGAGAGTAAGATCCTTTTACCTTGAGATGAGCACCCCCTTTATAGCTGACCTTGCCATGGAGTGGTTGGAGGCAATTAGAGATGTGCAGCTACGATCCCATCTGGCTGATGCCATGTGGTGTGATATGGGGCCTGCCAAGTACACATGGCTGATGCCATGTGGTGTGATATGAGGTTGTAGTGGTCGAGGTCGGGCAGTGCATTAAGCAGAGGCCTCAACCTTAGTTGAAGAGAGTACTATATAGTTGTGTTGAGGCATCAGATGGCGTGTTGAGCAAAGACCTCGGCTTCAGTCGAAGAGAGTATCATGCAATTGTGTGGAGGTGTCGGTCTTGGCTATTGAGGACTCTTCTTGGCGACTATGTGGCGACTATTTTCTTGTTTGCTTCTCACCTAATTAGAGGATCACGATGGGCCGAGAGCGTAGGATCGTGGCCAGCACGGGTGTGAAGGGTCCACGTTCGCTAGCCATGCCCCGTACGGGTGTCGTCGTCATCCGGAGCGGATCCATGTGCGGGATGGGTGTCAGTGTTAAACGATTGTGGCCGTGTGCAAGACGACATGAAGGGTCATCTAGTTTGGGTTGCTCCTGACCTGGAGTCAATGGGCGGACCGACTTGTTCCTTCGGCATTGTTTCATCTCCCCGAGGTCGACACAACATGTAACACGTTGGTTCAGGCTATCAGTTCGGCAATTCCATGGTCGTTGGATCAAAGCAATCTGAGTCGTGCGTTTTCCTTTAAACAGGTGCGCTGGTTAAGCGAGTCCTCACTATTCGCTCGATCCTTGAGTTCTCGCTTGTGATCCTAAAGACCTCAGCCACCAACCAGAAGTGACGAACATATTGGTCTCTATGACAAAGGATTCAAAATTACCTTGTTTCTTGGTCTCCAGGCATTGAGGACAATTCCTCTTCCATGGCTGGTCTGCTTGCAAAAGTGACAAGCATCTGATGCTTTGTCCTTCTTCTGCCTTTTTGCATTGCTAACTTTCTTTTGAGGTTTTTTCTTTGCCTTCCTCTTCTTCTTGTCCAATTTGCCACCTTCAACAATGGCTATGGGCTCATCCTTCTTTATCAGTTCTTCAGCCCTCTACAACATATTGCTGAGTTCCTGAAGACTAACATTTAGTTTGTTCATATTATAATTCATAATGAACTGATTGAAGGAAGGAGCTAAGAATTCAGGATGACATCAACTTTGGTGACATGATCTATCCCAGATCCAAAAGCCTCTAGTTCATTAATATATCCCATCATCTTAAGACAATGGTCATGAACCAACTGGTTCTTGGATATTTGTGCGGTCATAAACTGCTTTAGGACATTTCGACGAGTAGAACGATTATGCTCTTCGTACATGGTCTTTAGACCATCCAAGATATCATTGGACACTTCGATTTGATTGAACTATTGTTGTCTCTATTTGTCTAAGGAGGCTATGATGTAGTACCGGGCAAGAGAGTTTTTCTCCTCCCATTCTTGATATTCCCTCCTGCGGGCCTCAGAAGCCCTATCACCCGGACAATCCAGAGCAGGGTTCTTAACAACTTTGTTCAATTTCTCGGACGTCAAAACTAGCATAAAGTTACGGAACTAGTTAGCGTAATTTGGGCCCTTAAGCTTATTATCGTCCAACAGTTTAGCAAATTTTCCGTTTGCCATTTCTAATAATAGGCAAAGCAAATATTAGTCCACAACCTGATTTGATTCATGTTATCTGCATAGAAATGACTTTTAATCAATATTCCATTTCCATTTGTTCATCTCTAAGATTTCCCTCCTATCTCAGTGACAGAGACCGCGAACTATGTCTCTGGTAATGTGGGAAACCACATACAGTGCATGGAGCCAACTGTTTCAGCTGCATAGCCCCACCACCTTTCTGTGAAGGATCATATCCACTCATCTTATGAGATTTTCCTCTAGCCTCTATCAAACAAGGTTCATTGCCATTTTAGGTTAAACCTTTTTGTCTAATAAGTTCTTACCCATCATATTCGTGAACGCCAAGGTATCATGAGAGAGTCTTCCATTTTAGGATAGGCCCCTCCCACATCAGTTTATGATGCCCCTATCATCTAATGAAATAATCCAACTGATCCAACAACAAACGGATAGCCTAATTTTATAATGCATCTCGTCATTACTAAAGGACCCATCTTCATGCTAATGATGGAAGGCCTTTAGTGAGTCATCATATGAATCTCCCTATTACATGCATATATATTTCACAGGAGGGAACAAAATATTATGCCCTAATTTTGATTTAGGTCAAATCAAAGTGGCTCCCACTGACTTTCTCAAAGTTAGATTTAAACGGGCCCTAAACAGTTAGGGTTCCTCACGGTTCCCCTTGGGGAGAAAGCTGATGTAGGGCCCATCAATCAGAGAGATGATCCAATGATCTCATGGACACCATGGCAATGATGTGCATTCAACACATCACGCATCCATACATCACATGCATGAAACAAATTGATACAATCAATTAAAATATCTCTAAAACCCTAAATTAATTAGGTTAAATCAGTATTAGCCCAATAGAGCCCATAACATTATCATATAACATAATCTAGGTACATGGGTTGTATTGCAAAAAGCAATTCGACCCATATAGCTGAATCAGGGCTAATGCTGTTTTAACATATTAAAACTGTGTTTTACAGGGGGCGAATTAAAACTTGAAGTGGGCCATCAACCCTCTGGCCGAAATCAAATTTGGGTCAAAAACACCCACCCCATCGAACCAACAATTTGGTCCAACTAGTTTGGACCAAATCTGGTACAAATCAGCCCAAGTTTTGGTGTCCAGTTCAAGATTTAATTCAAGAATAACGGTTTAAAAAATAAATTAAATCCAGATAATCAAAATTATCAAGAAATGAAATTAGAGGACTGCATTATCATTTTCTTGGACATCCTGCAAACCTACAGAGAAAATTAATCACAAATTGCAGAATTGAAATCTTCAAAATTGCAGATCGTAGAACTTCCTTCTGTGAAATCTTCTTCTCCTCTGTCATGCACTCCATCAATATGTAGATGAAAATAAATATTTCTATTATTACATCACATCGAATTCCTATACAATTTGTCTAAAAATTTTAAAAAATTATTTACAAACCAAATTGAATAGAAAAGAAATAGTAGGGTGCGCAAATCTTGGCACCAGAAAGTTTCGATCTCCATCACACGTGTAGCCCAAATATTCCAGAAACATTCACAGAACAATTTCATAAATATAACAGAGCAATAAAGATTCATTTTCCAGATCATTCACCCATAATCTGGGAACCAATTCCCAGAAAAAATGCTAACCGCGCAAATCCGATAGAACGCCTTCCACCCATTTGCGCAGATCCAGATCTGATCTAATTTGGTTCAAGATAAGCACCTGGCTCTGATACCAATGGAGGGATGGGAGATCCATCATATGGATGGCCGAACCTTGTGGGAAAGTTGGGCAAAATTTTAAAAATTCCTTTTCTCCCATCCGGGAATCACATTCCCAGTTTAGAAAGCTGCATTTTCAAGGTTCGTTCTTGTAACCAAACTGGACCAAATTTGAAACCAAAATTAGAGAGAGGTATACCTGATATGGAATCCACACAAAAATGCTCCTCCAAACGCAGGTGTTCATGCCCAAAGAGTGTACCAAATCCTCTCTTCAATGAAGATGACACAGCTTAGGATGCGGCAGGATCAGCAAGTAGTTCTTCACCAAGAACTTCTAATTCTTCAGTAAGAATCGAGTGGGGTAGTGAATGCAGCTTCAAAATTGTTTCTTCTAACAAGAAACAATATCAAGATCTAATCTTGATTAGTTCCAAGAAAATGGAGATCGAATAGGGTAGGGCGGCAAGAGGAGGGAGAGAAAGAACTGAAGACAGAAGTAGTCAAACTGTGTTTTCTATGATATCAGTTTTCAGGTCCACCTTGCTCTTTATATATAGACTTAAAGAGATGATCTCCTAATCTGATTAGGAGTTTCTTGATCCAAATCTTTATTTGGATCTGAACTCTTTAAGTGATAAGGATAATCCATTATCGTATCTATATATCAAGATCAACAACTCCTAATCAAATTAGAAGTTTCCTGATTCAAATCTCTATTTGGATCTGGACACTTTAAGTGAATAAGAGTTATCCTCTTATCCTTATCTGTTGATCCATACCCAGATTTGCCCCTATTTAATTAATCAAATTAGCCCAGTTGGAAATGGGCTATAGGCCCATTAAACTTTTAGGCTCACTTCCTTTTAATGCTAGCTAGCTTGTCTCTCTTTGTATGGCATGGGACCCTATCATTGACATACACATCAGCCACATGGGCTTAGCCTAGCCTCTATCACAAGGCCTGGCCGAATTCACTACTGAATACAGTGACCCCCTAAGTCCATCACCATGGGCTCTTAATGGGCCCAATATTTACACTAAATGGTCATTGGGTCTAGCCATCTTATGAAGGCCCAAGGACTGTCCCAACATACCCAGGTTTTGACCCCCGCTAAGGATCTCATTGATTGGCATATCAAAGATAGCCCAATCCAACACCTAGTGCAGTACCATAATTGAGTCTAGGAGTGAGATGTAATATTCTAGTTTTGCCTATGTATCTCCAAGGTCCAGGGCAATACTGGAATTTGGTCCGATTTAGGGTTTCAAGAAAACCCATACTGCATGCACCTCAGGTCTCACCCTAGTAGCTGAGACAAGCCACCCCAACCAATAGCACATTAGTGTCAATCTTGGTAGGATAAATCTCCCTAGATCTATCCAACGACTGTGAAGATTCTAAACTAACGCGAGTCTCATATGTGTCCAGTTTAAGGGTATTACCACAATAACATGAATCAAGTATGTACTTTATTCATTTACAATAAATGTCATAATGGACATTAAGCTGATTGGAGCTATACACTATCTAACACTTAGTGCTTGCTCAATTTTACTTTGTTTTTTAGCTGATGGAGATTTTTTCTTTGTGTTTCTGCAAACACCTTCCTACACTGTTGGCCTTTGTGACAAAGTAGAGGTTCTACTGTAGTAGCTCCAGTCCTCGTAAGAGGAGAACAAATAGCTGAAGCGTCAGCTAGCTGAGGAGCAGGCCAGTCGAGAGTCCTTTTTTAAGGTGGCTCGTAGGGAGCACGATCGTTGAAGAAGCTCAAGGCCTAGGTGACAGCAAAGAGGGAGCAGTTGAGGGCTGAAAGGATTTCCTTGGACGAGGCGGGGCAAAAGCTTTAGAAGGCAGATCATAAGCTATAAGTGGCCTCAGTTCAAGCTGTGGAGGAGTATAAGGCCTCTAAGGCCTATAAGGACGAGATGGCCTAGTTCGGTGTTGCTCCATACTTAGAGGGCATCGAGGACTCCAAGGCTTAGGTGCTGGCGCTTCTCCTAGACTTTGATGTTGGCCAGCTAGGGCAGCCTTCAAGCCAACAAGCGGCCAAGGTGAAGGGGCCAGCCGAGGGCTAGGAAGGTGATGAACAACCTACTCAACAAGAGGTGGCCGATGACGAGTGTGTTGATGTCGAAGTTCAATGAAGGCATTTGCATAGGGGTGAGGCTTCCACTAGACATCCTTTTGCATCTTTTTTGTCATTCCTTTTGTAAGGGAATCAACCTCCTCGATTAGATGCCTCTTTTTGAAAAACTCATAACTCCTGGCTTAGCTACTCATGAAGGCATTCCTCCATAAGGTTGTCAAGCCAAGGCCAACTCTCATCGCCGAGGTCTCGGTACCCACTTCCTTCGCGAGAAATAAGGGAGGTGGTTGCCTTAGCCTGCCTGGTGTATTCTTCTTTAAGGGTTTAGAGTTTGGACTCATGTGTGGCGGAGGCCCAACGAATGGTGTTCAGTCGAGGTCGTAGAGTGACTTTGCCTTAGTAAGGTAGCATTGTTCATTTAGTGTGTTTGTGCATCGTGTTTTGTGTTAAGTGGAGGGTCGATGTCAGTTCTTTGGCTTACACAAAGACTTGCTCCTTTGGAGGGTCTTTGAGGCTGAGGCTGTTGTCAAAGCCCGCTCATTAACTTTAGTCAAGGTCCCGCAAGCTTTGGCCTTAGCTAAAGAAGGTGACTAGGCATGTGACCCTCTAAGAGTCGTGTTCCTAGGGCTGACATCTAGTCTAAGCGTATAACCTTGGCTAAGGTTGTGTACTATGGCCGAGGGGTCCTAGTGATTGGAAGAGACAAGAACGTTAACACTAAAGTGACTCAAGCCAAGGTGAGAGGAACTTGCATACTTTATTCACAAAGTTTCCACTAGTCATATTTACATTATTGACAATACATTTAGTCCTCAGCGTTCTAAGTGCGAAGTACTAGTCTTCCACTCGAGTGCAGAGTGTAGGCGAGCCGAGGCTTCTCATCTCCTTTGGTGGCCTGGCTGAAGGCTTGGATGAAGGTGCCTTCGACCAAGGAGTTTGTTGACATTGGTGCTTTCATGGTGGGCTCGACCTTGCTCATGTTGTCTTCTTAGGCTTGACCTTAACTTGTCGGTTCATCCCTAAGGTCGATCCCCTCCTAGCGGTAAGGCTCCTCAATTCTTGYCTTTGAGCATTGTAGCATAGCACTATCTAGCCACTTGTTGGTCCCCCTGACTACTCCCACGCCATGCTCAGTAGGGAACTTCATGGCTAGGTGATAGGATGAGACGACCGCTTCTCTATTATGGCATTATATGGGGAGCCTATCTTCATGACCAAGAGCTTGGTCATTCGGGTGACCTGTCGAGGCTCGGTCCTTATTGTAACTAGCAAGGTTATCCTCCCCTTGGGTTTGATGACTTCTCTGGAGAACTTGACTAGCGGCATGTCCATATGCTACAACCGATTTGGCATCATGTGCATCTTCTCATACATGTTGTAGAACAAGATATCATCCAAGGAGCTGCTATCTAAGAGGACTCTCCTCACCACATAGTTGGCGATGGTGATAGATACTACCAACACGTCGTCGTGGGGCAGTGAGATCCCTTGCAGGTCATTGTCGGTGAAGGAGATGGCATCTTTCGGCCTCAATCTTTTAGGCTCCAGGCTTTGGATGTTAAGTTGCCGAGCATATGACTTTTGGGCCGAGGTCAATGCTCTGCCTTAGTCTGATCCCCTAGCGATGACATCAATAACTCCAGCCAAGGGGTGATGGGCCTGGGGCCCAGCCCGCTGCTAGCGTTGCGAGGACGAGGTGTTGGCATCGTCTTTGACATACTCTTTTAGGTGCCTACGACAGATGAGGGACTCGATCTCATCATGGATTTCATAGCAGTCCTCAGTATTGTAGCCAATGCCAAGTGGTACTTGTAGTACTTCTTGGGGTTGCTTCTTTTGGGATTACTTTTAATCTTGGCTGGCCACTTCATGTACTCCTCATTCCCAACTTGCATTAGTATATGTGTTTGCTGGCCACTTCACTACATTTGTTGGTGCGGTCATGGTCGTGACCTCCCCTGTCTTTCCTTTTCTTGTCCATGGCTCCTCGGTCAGACTTGGCCTCTAGTTTTAGAGGCGCTCACTGGCCTTGGCCTTTGTGGCGGCCATGTACTTTTGTGCTTTTTTTAAGAACCCGGCCTTGTTTTTGGACGGAGTCTTGGAAATGGACCATTTAAGGGGTCTGGGCCGAAGGCCGTTGATGGCCACATGCATGGAGACCGAGGGGTCTAGATCCCTTACTTCGAGCTCTTCCCGCTTGAACCGGTCAATGTATGCATGAAGACTTGCTTCGCACTTCTGCCTGATTGACATAAGAGATATGACGGTCTTTTGGCACCATTAGCTGCTAATAAAGTGGAAGAGGAAGAGATTGGCAAACTGGTCCCAGAAGTTGATGGACTAAGGGGGGAGCGTGGAGAACCATCTGTGCGCAACTCCCTTGAAGGTGGTTTGGAAGGCTCGGCACATCAGGGCATCAGAATACCCATAGAAGAGCATGAGTGCCCTGAAGCTCTCCAAGTGGTCGTCTAGATCAATGCTCCCATCGTAAGTCTCCAAAGTGGGAGCCTTGAAGTGAGGCGGGAGCTAGTTTAAGGTAATGAAGTCGGTAAAGGTGTCCATTCGAGTGGATGAGGGTTTCTGACTAGTAGAGACATCACCTTGACCCTCCTTTACCTATCGGATTTGATCTTGGATGGCGTCTATCTACACCTAGAGGTTACCGAGGCATCGGTCGATAGTCATCTGGACCTCGTTCATGTTCTTTCTCACGCAGAATGGGTTGGCCCTATTTTTGGAGTGCTTGGATGCTGACACATCCCGAGCCTTACGAGCTCAATGATCCTTAAGGAGATTGCGAAGATATGACACTAGTGGGGGAGAGGCATAGCATTGGCCTCTAGCCCTTAGTAGAGGACTGTAGTGGCTAGAGTGTACTTCATCGTTCTGATTGCTCTCTACATGGTGGTGGTGGTGGCAGTTGTGGTCTTGGAAATTGTCATGGAACCTTACTAGATTACCCCTTCGACTAGGGAGCTAAGAGGTCTTCGGCGGGGGCTTGCTGGCCCGTCGGCTACTGTTATTAGACGTTGAGGGGTCGACCTTTCTGGGGTCGATCGAGTGCTGGACCAGTGGTGCATGAGTGGAGCATCCACTATACTGCCCTTGGCTCCCAATAGGGTGGCCTCTTCTTAGATGCCCCATCTCATCAAGTCTTTGGGCTAGGTTGTCTAGCCTGTCGAGGACCAACTTGAATTGGTCCATAGTGACCAAGTTTTGAGCATTGTGTGTGTGGTCTTGTTTATCGGCCATATCAGATGCTTAGTTAATTAAATTAAATTCTTTCTATAGAGGGGAGTCTTAAAAAATGTTTTCCACAAACGGCACCAATTGTTGCTGCCAAGGGCAACAAGGGGATTTTGTTGGTGCCCGAGGCCGATGGGTCTGATCTGTGAGCAAGAGAAGAATAAACGTCAAAGGCCACGGGTGTTATCCTAGGGGTTAAGACTCCAACAATGAAGTTATCCAAGTGACAAAGAGAGGTTGGACCAGGCTTGAGACAAGGGATCAGAGCTTAGTCCTTAATAGCTAAGGAAAGTTCTTTTGAGATTCTGAATCAAGAGAGCAAGTGAGAGCAAAATCCTTTTACCTTGAGATGAGCACCCCCTTTTATAGTTGACCTTGCCATGGAGTGGTTGGAGGTAGTTAGAGATGTGAGACCAGGATTCCATTTGGCTGATGCCACGAGGCACAATCAAGGCCTGCCAAGTACACCTACATCATGAGTATTTCTTTAGTCTCTAGCTAGCACGCTAGCACACGTTGTATACTTGTATTCACTCTGGCTACTACCCCTGACCAGGAACAACGTATATCCAATCAGAAGTTCAGACAATTCTTTTATTTGATTGATCATTGATGTACGAAAACCCGGACCAATCGCAATCAGCCTAACCTAGGCCGGTTGGAGGATTATGATCCTATGATCTGGGTGAAGTCTCCTACCCCCAAAATTTCATTTGGGAGTTGGAGGTTAATCAACTTCGAGATGAAGTAGTAGCAAACAATAAAAGAAATGTCCTGTACTTTTTTAACATCCCCATATTTTCATATAGTATTGTTAAAACCTACCCTCTAATTTCTATATCATTAAAACACCCTTACAATATGCAACTTAGTTAATTGAACTTTTGTTAGGAACTATTTATGTTTTTGTCTAGGAATGATCACATGAATATTTAAAAAAGAAAAACACTCCTACTTAGGGGTGAGTGAATGAAAAAGTTCTATCCGGTATTTAATGGACCAACCTCTAACCACCCTTGAACCTAGGGGTGTACAATTGGTCGGTTCAATTAAAACTAAGGACCTAACCGACTATTTGGTTTGATCATTTTCTCCGATAGAATTGAAATGACCATAACTGAATCCAGATTGTTTTGGCTCGTTTGGACCCTGATTCCACATTAATGTAAACATTCAACAATTAATGAATATTTAATAATTAACAAGTGTTATTAATTAAAAATCAAAATGGCCTCAAAGTCTAATAGTTGTAATTAATTAACTATTATTAATTAAAAGTTAGAATAGGCCCAAAGCCTAATGCCAATGGGGAATTGCCAAATTGGTTGTTATTGACAAATAATTAATAATTACTCCAGGTTTTAATTAACTATTATTAATTAAACGTTAGAATGGGCCTAAAGCCCAATTGGTCATTGGGAAAGATAATAATTAATAAGCATTAAACATTAAATGGAACATTAAATATTTACTGTACTTTATCAAATAAAAGCACTAGTTCGGTTTGGTTGAAAATCTCAGCAAAACCCAACAAAAACCAATAGCGAATTTTTTAAAAATATAAAAATCGAACAGAACCAATACTCGAATTAACCGAAGCAAACAAACTTATTCGTTTGGTTCAGTTCGGTTTTTGGTTTACCATCTGAATTTGAACACCCCTACTTGAACCAACCCTACCTAATCTCTTATCGGGTAGGGTTTGGATCCAAATTCTTAGAACCTACCCCCACCCAGGTCTAAGGGTTTATCCTACCCAAACCAACCTGAAGAATCAATATTGAAATTGGAATTACCTTGAAATAAATTCCAAAAATATTTTAAGAATTTGATGATTTGAACTTAAGCACTCATGGTTACAAAGACCATGATCTCACTTGACCATTGAGCCAACTAAGTGATTTGATCATTTTTCTTCAATTTAATATTTGATTGTGTGTGATATGAGAGTTTGTTAGATGTATTTTTGGAATAAAAAACCTAGATCCATACCGTTTCACATTTTCTACTCATTTGAAGAGGTCACATGCCCATATCCACCTACAAAATACAAACAATTCCTAATGATATGTCAATTAAGTATAATTGCATATTATAAGGGTGTCTTAGTAATATGCAAACTAGAAAGTAGGTTTTAATAAATACATCAATTATAGGATGGACAATGTTATATGGTCAATCTAATGAATGTGAAATGAGGGAGTTGCACTTGCTCAATTGCTCTTTACTGGAGGTAGATGCCCATCTTTTGGCATCTTATGACTTTTGCCTTTTGCACCACTAGTAAATGTTCACACGCATTGAATGTGGAAATATGATAAAATTTAAATTTTCTTATTAGAGATTATATAAAAAAGATAAATAATTAATCGAAGCATAATGTAATTGATATCATAAAAGTGATACCAATTAGGTCGTTATCATCATCATCTAAGAGCCTTGTCCAAACTATATGGGATTAGATACATGAATCCTCTTTCACCATTCAATTCTCTTAAATGCTATACCCGTTGTTGAATGTATGGGAACTTATATAATTTTTTAGGACTTCCAAATAGGTCATTCTCAATTCCCTCGACTCTTCTAGCCCCCATAACATTAAATTCATCACCTTCTTAAATAGATGTTATATATGGTTTTGCGTGTAAATGATCAAACTTTAGGGGTAAGCATGGGTCGACTCAATTTAGTTCCATGGAAGAACCTTGAACCTACTCTATAGAGATCAATTCTAGGTTTTTGAAACTGGAACCTACCCTGTGAAGGTTGGTTCTAGGGTCGGCTCTAGCCTTGGCGGTTTCGAGGTTAGTGCCAAGGTTTACCCATGGAACCTGTTCTTTCTTTACTCTCCCCATTAAAAAAAAATTAAACATGTCCTTTAAAAACTTGGTTTTTAATAATCATAATATATAATTTAAAATTTATATTATCTTTATTGATCAAATCGAGTAATTTAATATGTAAATTACCATAATGTATTAATATATGGTTCAAAATTTGTCATTATAATTTAAATTTTGTAAATATTACCTTTTACATTATTTATTAAATGCATTCAAATATTAAAATGAAAACAAATGATCAAATCACTTAAGTAACATGATGGTCAAGTGAGACCATGGATTTTGTAACCATGAGTGCATGGATTCAAATATTCACATCCTTAAAAATATTTTGGGGTTTATTTCAAGGCAAGTTCGGTTCCAAGGTCAGTTCAACAAAGGCTAGTTCACCAGGTCAGTTCAGGTAGGATAAACCCCTATACCCTAGAACTAACCTAAGTGGGGGCCGATTCCAAGAATTTGATATCAGACCCTACCCTATAACAGAATGGGTAGGGCCAGTTTAAGACTGGTTCAAGATCGGCTTGATTCGATTCTAGGTAGAACCTACCCATTTGTTCATACCTAATTAAACCATCTTAATCTACTTTCTATCATTTTCCCCTTTTGGAGCTAATCTTAGGTTCCTTCATATGCTATCAATCAAGTGGTATTCATTAAAATTCATTGGGGGTATGATCGGTTAAAACTCTTTTGGTATCATACCTTTCATAGATATGAAGAACATATTCAATTTTCTTTACAAATTTTATAATTTTTTATATTTTGTATTCATTATTTATTTTATGGCATAAGAAGTTAAACTTGTTTAATGGGGAGGGAAATGCAATTGCAATTGAGTTTTATAATATTGGTTTTATCCCATGGTCAAATCAACTATTTAATTTGGTTAACCCATCACTTGACAATGATTCTGGTTCCATTTACCACCAAACCACTTACTTCCTTGCAAAAGACCTTTATTTGATTAGCAACATGGTGATTTAATTGAACCATTTGACGTAGTTAGTGGGATAACCAATTAGACATCAAATTTTCTAATTATTGTATTCCACTTCTATCATTAATAAAAACAATTCGTATTTGCTACACTTCGTTTTTAATATGCCATATATATAATGTTAGACATGCGCCCAAAATTGTTCTATTATATTTTTTGTATTTTTTATAACTTTTTGTATTTCTTTATTTTAAAAAATTTATTTTTTAATTATGACACCATGGGTTAACCAATTTGATCCAAATGGTTGAACCACAAACCTACCACCTAAATAGAAAATGGTTTCATTTTTTATTGATTTTAAATTTTATATTCTATTTCCATATTTATTTTAACAAATTGATTTTAAATTTCATATTTATCATATTTATTTTTTGAGTTGCCATTGTATGACCTAGGTTTTTGCCTACTCGATTTGGGCATTTCTATTAAAAATACTTCCTTTCTTCTATTTTAATAAAGTTTTAATTTATAAAAATGTATCATATTTATGTTTAATATGATGATATATAATAATAGTGGTGCCCCAAAATTTTGTACAGATTTTCTTTATTTTTTTATGTTGTTTGTATATTTATTTATTTTTAAGTTTTATTATTTAATTATGGCATCATGGGTTGACCCATTTGACCTAGATGGTTGAACTACTTACCCACCACCTAGATGGAAAAAAGGGTTTAATTTCTATGGTGATTTTAAAAATATAGGTTTTTATAACATGAAAATAATTGTTTATATACTTAAGTAATGGAATGTAATGATAAAAAATACCTTAAATATATGATTCAGAGAATAGGAGTTAATACCTTAAATATAGAATTTAATGAGAGAGAATTGAATGAACTGAGTAGTAGTATTGAAAATATATTTTTTGCCCCCAAAATAAAGAATGTCCAAATCCAAAATGAGTGTTATTTTTGTCTAGAGAATTCTAAAAATAAATAGGAGTTATTTTTGTCCCCAAAATAAAAGGTGTCCAAATTGCATTTTTGTGAATTGAATGAACTTAATAATGGTATTAAAGTTGCATTTTTGTCCCCAAAATAAAAGGTGTCCAAATTCAAAACGAGGGATATTTTAGTCACAAAAAATTTCAGAAATCTCAGGCCTCATTCGTGCTTTTTATAGTAGTATAGATATAGATAGATATAGATCTATAGAGGATGCTCAAGTCATTGTCTCTGAGTGTTCTTGATTACCCCTTTTGCTTAGGTCTGATTTTATGGTGTTGTATTTTTCACGTTTCTTACTATTTATTTTTCATGATTTGATTGTAATATGAGCATTTATGAATGACTCTAACTAGGGCCTTTATACATGATTTGATTGCTTWGGTTGCTTCTTGATATTTCTTTTATACATCATACAACCACTCTAAACTTTTATGGCATGCATGCCATGCCATTATGCACATTTTTTGTTCAAAGATGTATGTGTGATCAGAGATTTTTAAACAAAGTTCATACATAGGCTTTGTTGCATTAAAATCTTCTATTTGTTAGCTTCCTCTTACTTATGTTATCCATAACTACTTAATTTCCATGGGTCATGCAGGTATAGGTTTAGGTATGGTGCTACTTCTAGCTAGTTATTGGTTGTACAATGTTTTGAAGAAAAGACAAATAAAGAAACGCAAAGGAATCTTCTATAAAAGAAATGGTGGCATGCTATTAGAACAACAAATTTCATCAAAAGAAGGCAATGTTGAGAAAATAAAAGTTTTTATGGTACATTAATTAGCAAAGGCAACTGATCAATATAATGAAAATCGAATTCTTGGTCAAGGGGGACAGGGTACAGTTTATAAAGGTATGCTATCAGATGGAAGAATTGTAGCTATCAAGAAATCCAAGATAGTAGACGAGAGTCAACTTGAGCAATTCATCAATGAGGTTGTCATACTTTCTCAAATCAATCATAGGAATGTGGTTAAATTGTTGGGTTGTTGTTTAGAGACAGAAGTTCATCTACTGGTTTATGAATTCATCTCTGATGGAACACTTTTCTACAATATCCATTATCAAAGTGAAGGTTTCTTGTTAACATGGGACAATCGCTTAAGAATTGCCACAGAAGTTGTAGGAACAATTGCTTACTTACACTCAACAACTTCCATACCAATTTACCATAGAGACATAAAGTCTTCAACCATCCTCTTGGATGACAAAGGTAGGGCTAAGGTGTCTGATTTTGGGACTTCAAGATCAATTGCAATTGATAAAACCCACTTAACTACCATAGTACAAGGGACCTTTGGATATTTGGATCCTGAGTATTTTCAATCAAGTCAACTCACAGAAAAGAATGATGTTTATAGCTTTGGGGTTGTTCTTGTGGAGCTCCTAACCGGGGAGGAACCATTTTCATTCACTAGACCATTAGAAGAGAGAAGCATAGTCACACATTTCATTTCTGCAATAATGGAGAATCGTCTCTTTGATATTCTTGATGCTCAAGTCTTGAAAGATGGTAGAGAACATGAACTCTAAAAGGTTGCCAACATTGCAAAGATATGCTTGAGTTTAAATGGAAAGGAAATGCCAACAATGAAAGAAATTGCATTGGAACTCGAGGGATTGAGGAGGTCCGAAGGATATTCTCATGTTGAATGGAACATTCAAGAGGTGGAATGCATCATAGATAAACCTATGGGCCTTTGGGATACAGGTTCAACTTCAACAGGATGCAAAAGTATGGAAACAACAAGTTGATGAACAACCATTACTGCAGAATCCATCCCTCTAGTCATATTTACTAAGATATAGATATTAGAAACTTTAATTGTTGCATTCTAACGAGTATTGCATTTGTGTTGTGTGTCCTCTCTCATGCTTATCAATACCCATATGTCCTTGCTGTTTCACCATAAGTGTGTTTTATACATTTTAGTTATTAATTCACAAATCCAGCTAAATAACTAATGGATTTCTACTTGGTTGAAGGAAAATAAAAAAGTTGACTATTAGCATAATTAAGTTGACAAATAAAGTTTAGGGGGCATGAAGGAATAAGATGAATTATGAGGGTTTTATAGTAGATCCCTCTTTGATCATTCTGCATCAATCCAAATACAGAGACTTTGGATCCAAACCATGGAAATGCGAGCTATTTGTAGTATGGTCACAAGACCACATGTAAACCTTGCTCTGCTCTGATCTATTTCAACCCCTGTTGATTCTCCATTCATTTTGTACTATGTAATACTAAAAAGGAAAAAGGATAAAAACCCAAGCCTCAAATTTAGTGGGCCACGCACGGAAAACGTTGTCAGATTTGCTAGTGTTTTAGGTATCTGTTTATCTTAACTTGAATTCTAGTTTAATCTTATTGAAAGTGATTCACTATGGATTCACCCCATATACTTGAACACAATCCAAATTTTGATTAAAATCTGATATATCAATAGAGATAAGATCCAACTTATATTCAAATACAGGCGAATCTAATGTGTAATCTACCCATATTCGATTCTACTAGATCTTTTTATAGCCCTATGTTTTGGTGCAGAGAGGGCAAAGTGATGTATCATTTTGTATATTGCCTAATGATAATTGACAAAACATAATTATCTTTTTAGGTCAATTAACTAAATTAATTTTGACCTAAAACGTCATGATTTCTTGGGGTGAATGGGTAGATTCTATTCGAAATCGAATGGAATCAACTTCAAATTAGCCTTGAATCGACCCTATACCCAATTTGTTACAGGGTAGGGTTTGATTCCAAATTTTTAGAACTGGTCTCCACCCAGGCTGGTTCCAAGGTCTAAGGGTTTAGAAAGGCCATCCCGATGAACCGATTTTGGTGTAATTAACTTGCCTTGAAATAAACCATAAAATACTTTTAAGATAAAAGGATTTGAACCCAAGCAGTCATGTTTAGAAAGGCCATTGAATTACTTGAGTTATTTAATCATTTGTTTTCATTTTACTATTTGAATGCGTATAATATAAGTTTTAAACTACATATTATATTTATTGACAGTCAAGTTTTTAAAGAACATGTGTTTATTTTTGAACGGGGGTGGAGTAAAGAAAGAATAGGTTCCACGGGTAGATTTTAGAACCGACTCCAAAACAACCAAGATCAAAACTGGCCTTAAAACCGACTTTTACATGATAGGTTCTAGTTCCAAAAATATGAAATCAACCCTGTACAAGCTCTGCCATGAAACTGAACCCTTTTCTTTGCACCAGCTTAGACCAAGTGTTCTTTTATTTAGAAATTTAGATCATTGGTCAAATCTATGTCTCAACCTGTGGATTGAATACTTTGATAAATAATCATGTGCACCTTATCTGTATAGACAAAACGTGTGATCAGCACTTTATAATAATGATAATTTGGTTGAACAAGTCGCCGTAGTGTAAATCGCATACTACCTACATAGTGCCTTCTTAGGAGCTTTTGGAGTTGTGTAGAGTACCAGTTGGGTACTCTTCAATAGGAGTACAAGTTGGGTAGAGTACCAGGTTCCCATTTGTATCCAAATTGCAATCCTAATCGCTATGCATGAACCTCCCTCCTTTAACAAAAACCTTTTCACATCGATGACACTGACTTCACATTTGTATCCAAGTACCGAGAGTACTTTTATTTGAATGCCTTTACCCAGATTTTAATCTCTTTTAGATAAGCTAACACTGCATTTTAGTTTCTGTTCGAAAAGAATACAAATATAAATTATGTACCGTGCAAATACATACAAAATAATATAAAATACAATGTTTTTAATCTACATATTTGTATTTATACTCCTTTCAAACTGAGGCTTAGGCTGTGTTTAGTTGTAATGCAAATAAATTTGCACTGCTGCAAAACTATAACAATGCAAATACATTGCTGCAAAACTATGACAGTGCAAATAATTTGAGTGTAACTTTTAACGTATTTTTATTTCAAATTTTAGTTTATTTTGTTTGATTACAGTACAAATGAAGTAAATCAAGACATGAAGCAGAATAAAGTAAAATCCAAAATAAAAATGAGAATTTGCATATTTTTAATTTGCACTATACTAGTGCAAATAAATTTGCACTGCAACAACCGCAGCCTTAGGTTCAGTTTGAAAGGAGTATAAATACAAATATATGCATTGCAAATACATAGAAAATAATACAAAATACAAGGTTATGCACTCTGCATATTTGTATTAATTTGTACCTCTTCCAAACTGTACTTTAGATTAAGGTTGGAAAGAGTACAAAGACAAACATGTACAGTGCAAATACAGATATAGAAATACAAAATACAAGGCTTTGCATTGTACCATTTTGTATTTACACTCTTTCCAACTGGAGCCTGTCTCAGTTTGGAAGGAATATAAATACAAATATATAGAGTGCAAATCCTTGTATTTTGTATTATTTTATATGTATTTATACTATACATATTTGTATTTATACTCTTACCAAAATGAGCATTAGACTCAATTTAAAAGAGAGTGTATATACGAAATGTACAGTGTAAATATATACAAGGTCTATAAATACCCTAACACTCTTCCCAAACTGAGTCTTAGGCTGTGTTTGGTTGCAGTGCAATTTTATTTACACTAGTACAAATGAATGGGAGTGCAAATAAAACAAATGCAAATTCTCATTTAATTTTGTTTTGGGTTTTATTTTATTCTGTTTCATGTTTTAATTTACTTCGCTTATGCTACAATCAAACAACATAAGCTAAAATTTGAAACAAAAATAAGTCGATATTTACACTCAAATCATTTGTACTGCCATAATTTTGTATTGGTGTAAATTTATTTGAATTACAACCAAACACAGCCTAACTATATCTACTTTTTTTTAGACATTTTATACCAAGGCCGCCAAACTTATTCAGATTATGTAAACATGTCCAGTGGAGGCTGAGGTCCATGCTTCTCACGTTGGACTCTTATGGGTTTGTGTGCTGAACTTTTCAATGCATCTTCAATGAATGTGATACTCTGGATGTAGTCAAATTACTATTGAACCCTTCTGCTACAACTCTTTGGCATATTAGATGTGCAGTTTTGCTGGGCCCAACCCAAGCCCGGACCGATCCAGTATATAATTGTACACGGGCTTGGATTTTTATCATTGGACTGGATCTGGGTCTAAAAGTTTGGGTTTTTAATTTTTTGGGCTTGATTCAAGTCTAACCCTTAGTCAATTCAAACCTGGCCCGACTTTTTTCCAATTCAAGCCTGGCCCGATTATATATATGTGTAAACAATTTTTTTGTGTTGATTTATATTAGACTATGAAGCCCAAGCCCAGCTTGAGCTGTCTTGGATTTAGCTTAGACTGGACTTGAATTGGAAAAGTTGGCTTTGAGCTAGGGTTGGACCAAATTGGAGCCTAGGTCCTAATCTTATGATTGGGCTTAGAGCTGGCTTGACTTGAAACTTTAAATTTTAAATATATATTTGACCGATGAAAAACAGAACAAAGGAAAGAATCATGGCCGAGTGATCATTCTTGGCCTGGCCCAGCCTGGAAATTTCCAGACCACAGGCCTAGGTTTTTGTGTGCAAATCCGGTTTGGACCCAGAAACTTTTTGGCTTGACTTGGACACAACATTTCAAGCCCAGTTTGGGCCCATCCCGGCTATGGGGAGTAGTCAATGCCTTATTTTTTGCACTATAGGCCCAAATTCTAGCCAAGTCCAACCAAACTTAAACTTGCGCAATACTTTTCATGTATTATATGTTAATTAATTTAAAAAACTTTAACTAACTAAACTGTTTTTTTTTAACCCCAAACTTTACTTTAGGTGGAGGGGCGATCACCTTAAATTTTATTAACCATTTTCAAAAGGAAAATTTGTAAAAACAAGGAAGGACTTAGCCCGCCTTGCCCCATAACCCAAGCATACATGGCTCTCCCTCACCATCTCAGGTCCACCCAAATTCATTCTCTGCACTAAGTTGTTAATCTTGCACAAGATGTAAAAAGAATTCCAAGGATAATCTAATTTACCCATTAGAGTGCTAAAAATTATCCTGTTATCACTTTCAACCTCAATCTCTTTATAGCCTCTTTGCAAACAAAGGCTTAGACCATCATACAGAGCTAAAGATTCTTCTTGAATAAACGTAGACTGACAATAGTAACAGTGAAAAGCAAATATGAGAGTTCCAAAAGAGTTTTTAAGTAAACCCCCACCTCCTCCTTCATCAGGATTGCCACGGCGAGCCCCATCCACATTCATCTTGTGAGCAAAATTACTCGGAAATTTCCAGCTAACTAAACTGTTATTAGATTCATTGGGTCCAAAGTCATTAGGCCTAGAAAGCCTGTGAACCTGGCCCGGGCCCATTTAGGGCTGCTCATGGGATTGCAATCTAGGTCCAAAGTGCAAAACTGGGCCCAGGGTTTGGATAAAGCCCTAATCATCAATGTGAAAACTGGCCCTGGCCCAGCTCAGCCCAGCCCATGATCGTCCCTATTGGTTTCGTGGTTGCTGGCTCATTCCAGTGAAAACTTGGGATCGAATCTTGTGGACATTATTATGGGGGTGGGGGATAGGCTTCTCTTGGGATTGCAATCTAGGCCCAAGGTGCAGAACAGGCTGGGCCCAGGGTTTGGATAAAGCCCTTATCACTAATGCAAAATCTGGCCCTGGCCCAGCTTAGCCCAGCCCATGATCATCCCTATTGGTTTCGTGGTTGCTGGCTCATTCCAGTGAAAACTTGGGATCGAATCTTGTGGAGATTATTATGGGGGTGGGGGATAGGCGACCCTCGTTGTGTTGACCAATGGAACAAAAGGAAAAGGAAAAGAACCGTGTAAATAAATACTAGATCGCTGTGAAGTTTTGTTGTAGTCATTTTTTTTTTTTTTTTTTTTTTTCAGCAAGCGATCATTGTGAAGTTGTGTAATCCAAATGAGAAGGGAGATATACCCAATTCGAGCTGTAGTGTCCACTAGGTGAGGATGTGGGAAGCGTTTGTGGTAGATCTATGCTCTTCAAAATGGCAAATTTTGCATTCTTGTTTGTACAAGATCTGTGAGAAAGCTTTCTTTTCCTTTAATACAAAGGATGAATTTCTATTTAAAATAACAAATCTAATTTTAAATAAATTTGAAATAATAGTTTGGAAATATTCAATGTCGTAATCCATAAATCTTCCAAGTGTTTTGAGTTTTGACGTTAAACTAGTGTTTGCCAAGTTTGGGTGGAAATCAAAATTGCAATAGTATTCTTGGATTTTATAGCTTTTATTTYGGTAGAAATTCATAAATTMATTTGCATTTTTAAATTTTGCACCTTTTACTCGGGTAAGATACATTGTTTGGGGCATGGACATAATTTAGTGATGATGAGGGAGGACTACTAAAAGACTGTTTGGCATCGTTGTCGTTTCCTGGGTCAACGGTGCCACATCAGTGCCATGTCAGAAAAATGGTACTCCAGGAACCGGGCTTTCCTGTAGCTACAGCTCGTTGCTGCCAACAGGGCAGTGAGGTGGCACTATTATGGCACTGAATAATTGGTACCAGTGCAGAAAACGTTTCCTAGAGCATTGGTACCAAACAGAAAAAGTGGCTGTTGCTCCAGGAAATGTCCTACTTGGCAGCAACGGTTCCAAACAAAAAAAAGGCACCATTTTCTCAGAAAACAGTGCTTCAAGCCACACATCAACAACTGCAACATCGATGCCAAACATATATTAATATGCTATCAAAGGGACATCTAAGGCCAGCTGAACTGATCTAATTCCTAATATAGGACTAATCAAAATAGAATTTATTGTTGGAAGACTGTTGCGTCAATATCTAGGTCAAACCAGCTAGGGTTTGTTGCCTGAATTTCAATTTTTTATTTTCAGTCCAAAATTCAAGAGTCAGATTCTCTAGATTTTGAAAATCAAGTTATCCTTGGATCAATCTTACATTGAATCAAACTTGATCTAAATTCAAACTAAACCAATGGTATAAATGACATGGAGATACCACAAAACACATTTCCTAGAGTGGTGGTACATCCCTAAAATGCAAGTTCAAATTGTCCTTCCAACTGAAAATGGCAGAGTTGATGTAAAGAGGTAGATCTTGTAACTAGTATCAATTGATTCCTTTTCCAACTTGCTTGGATATATGTAATTCTTAACAACTTTAATTTTATGATGTTTTATAGGAAAAACACAAGAAAAAACAAGCTTCTTAAGGGTAGGTTGAACTAGGGTCTTTGGGTAGCAAGGGAGTAAAAGAGAAAGGTACAAGGAAGAGGTGCATTAGTCTAATTTGATCTCTATTTCTTGTAACCTTTATAGATATTCCAATTCTAATGTAATGAAGATTATCCGATACTCAGACTCACTACAAACTAGCTAATGGTCTAAGGTCCCTTACATAAGTGGTTCAATATTATTACTGTTGTAAGCCTTATTATGCTTGAATAATGTATGGAATGGGACCTACAAAAGTCCTATATCAGTCCATATGGGTTCGGCCCATGCTAGAATATGCACGAGTCAAATTCACTAAGTAAACCTAATGAACCCTTAAACCAACATAATTGGGCCCAATATAGATCCAACACTTATGTCTAAGTTATCCATGGTTTCAGCCACCCAATGAAGCCTAATGATAATGGATTAATATAATAAAAAACCCATAAATTTTCATCCCTTCAATGGTCTTTTTTTCTTAATCTCTCAACCATAAATGATCAAACATTGCTTACAAGGAAGGACCTCTTTCTTGACAACTAAATGCAATGTCATACTCTCTATTCAGATGGATCTTAAGATTAAAATCTTTTGTAAAGCATTTTTCATAAAACAATATATGATAAATATAAATACATTTTGCAAAGTGATTTAAAAAACAATCGAATTCCACAATTACTAGTTTTAGGTTTTCATTAGAGAGAGTGTTAACCTTGACATTATATTTGTATAACAAATGGATTGATCCCATCATAAAAAGATCTTACTAGTTAATATATCAAAAACAACCTGATTAAAGACCTAGTGTAATATCATTATCAAGTTTGAGATTAAATGCAACTTTTCAATTTTGCTCATTTATCTCCAAGGTCAAATGCAGAACAAAAAATTGGTTAATATTTAGCGTTTCTTATAAACATCCACTTAATTATACATAGGGTATAACCCTAGCAACTGAAATAAGTTGCTCCACCATTTCAGTAGTACATCAATGTCAACTTTGTCAAGGTAAATTCCCTAAGTTTATCCAATTGCTAAGAACATTCTAAAGTAACATTTCTCATAAATGTCTAGTTTAAGGATAATAAATAGGAATATACCAATCACAATCATGAAACGATGATGAACTGATTTTGTTCATTCATATATTTCAGTATACAACATTCTAATTGGAGGTAAGGGCATACACTATTTGATATTTACATTAAATTCAAGCTAGCCATTTAAGTTATCTATCCCACCAAACTTCAAAAATAACCAAATCTTAGCCCTTTGAGCCATTACTAAACAAGATACATAACAATTTTTTCTTTCATTTTTAAAAGAATAAAATCCGTCTCATTAGAAAAATCTCTCTTTCTCTCTCAAATTCCTAATGTAGGGTTATATTAAGTTGAATAATCTAGGTGGGATGCACAATGAATCCTTTTATTTAAAAAATATAATAAAACTCATCACCACATATTGTTGTCTATTGTTTGATAGTATGCAAGGTTGCAACAACTTCTAAGAGTATGATACCTATGGGTTTCCATGTCACTAAAACACTAAGGCTGTGTTTGGTTTGAATGAAAAGGGTAGGGAAACCAATMGAGGGGTTTCTTTTCCTTTTCTCTACCTTTTCTTTTAAACCAAATACATCCTAAAAGGCATTARGAAAGTTGGTGGACCTTTATGAAGAGTTGAAGGCATGGTGCTAGAGGYTAATACCAATGGACCAGGGGGGTAGGAATGTTGTTATTTGAGATCAGTTCTAGTTTAGAATGAGCTGATTGTTTTCTAGGATAGGACGAGGTGTAGGGTGAAGCTACATGTATTTGAGTGGGGTTAATKGACCCTACTGAAGTTCAAAAAAGAAAAAAAGGCATAAAGTTCATGTATTATTTTAGACTTTTTAGTCAACTTTCCCATATTGGCCTCAATATTAATTTAGGCATTTTATTTGGACTTTTGACTAATTGACTTTTGGATTATGCATATAAAGAGCTTGTTTAGGAGGATTTCTGTAATGATTGAACTGGTTTAGAGACTCTCTCTCTCTCTCT
>NW_010729191.1:1560995-1591527 GCF_000365185.1 Nelumbo nucifera
CACGGGTCACCAGTTCGATCGTCCACATCAAATGGGTCAAATTGTCCAATGTTAACACTCTATATATTTAAATAACTATATATTTATATATGTATATAAATGTGTATATATGTATATATGTGTGTGAAAATAACATAAATTTATCAATAAATAGTGTATAATTATATTTTACATATAATATATGTATTATTTTATATTTTTATGATTCATTTTATAAATTTTTATTTATAAAAATATTAAAAATTACAATTTGAGCCAAAAGGGACCTTTTTTTATGAAAATAATAGGACAATGCACCCATGGCATCTTGGGATGCATAGATCTCAAAAAGTTACCTAAAATAAAAAAAAAAAGAAAATCACCTCAATTGTAGATTAAAGTGCAAAGTTATGGCCTCTGAAAGTTTGCACATACAATACGTGTGTAAACTGTAACCAAGGATTAAAGTATCGAGTATTGTATTAGACAACTTGGATACATATATGAATATAGATACGCTTGGGAAACGCAAGGATACAGAGAAAAAATATGAAAATGCACGGATACGCTAAGGAAATGCATACAAATTCCATAAGTATATTAATAACATTAAGTTTAATGTCAAAATAACTGAAAATAATGTATAATTATATAAGAATTGTATATTTAAATGATATATATGAAGAAATATATTATAATTAATATAGTGGGACACATAGATATTATATATTTCTATTAATAATGCATCAACCAAGAGTCCAAGGCACAAATTATATAGGCTTTTACAAATTAATACATGCAAAAAACTAATAYTATTTTATTATCTACTAAAGTGCAAGGCATAAAGCATATGGAACTATTATATTTGAATTATTATATCTTTTTTTCTATTTTACTATTTTTATTTTTAGCATTAACAAAAAATTCAACTAAATAATTAATTCTCAAATCTTTGGTAAAAAATATATTTCTTTTGTAAACAATAAATATGGTATTATAAAATCTAAATTAAAATATAAATTTATAATTTATAAAAATATATAATCTTAATGTAAAATATACCAAATCTATGAAAATTTTGTAGAAGCATATCTATGAAAATTCATAAATTTTAATTACTAAAATAATTATTTCATTATTAATATTTAATTTTTATAATGTTTCGAAATTAAAAATTATATTTTTAAAAAAATTTAGAATAATGGATTTGATAGATTTAATTTATATTATATTTTGAAATATTTTGTAAACAATATTTATAAATAATAAATGCATTATCATTTAATGAAAATTAAAATATTAATTAAGAATTTATAAAATAATAATTAAGAAAATTAAAATATGAATTAAGAATTTATAAAATATTAATTAAGAATTTTAAGTATTAAAATAATAATTCTATTGTTACTTTAAAAAATAATTATTCTATTATTAAAATTTTATTTGTATAATTTTTTGAAATTGAAATTCATTTTTTGATATATATTTGGATTTTATAAATTATTTATTCGTTGATTTACAAAATACTCGTTCTGAATATTGTTCTTTTTAATTTGTAGTTGGAGTTGTTGATAATAAATATATGTTGTTTTTTTGGTTTGCATGTAGACAATTACTTGAATAAAAGTTAATTTATTACACTTTTTGGCATGAAGTACGAAGTGGCTTTGTGGTTAAAGACAATTGGTGCTTGGGCATTTGACCAACCTAGGTTCAAATAATGCCACTCCTCTTTTTTATAGTGAGTGTCGAGTCATTTGTTTCTTGTGAAACCAGGGTTGAAACGCTTCCGTATCGGTGTATATCATGTCGATATTTTACTCCTTGCCTGCAACCCGATGACTGAGTCGAATAGGTCAATGGTTGAATTGTCTAGGTCAAATGGTTTTTGACACAAGGCGGGTTTTAACTGAATCGAATGCAGAATTAGGGCCATGCTACGATTTGGATAGTTCAACTAGGAGGGTCAACAACAAGTAGAGAACACTTGTATTGGTTTAGGTCGGTTTAAAAGATTTAAACTTAAATTTAAAATTATAATACTATTATTAAAAAATAAATTAAAAGATTTTAATTTATAATATAAAATATTTTAGACTAAGAAATATGAGAATTTTTCCACTTTCCTACATTAAAAAGGGCAAAATTCTTAAACTACCCCTATTGTTTAGATAATTGACAAATTGTACCCTTACTATTTAATTGTTGTCATAAACCATCACTACTATTTCTAACAATTGACTAGCTCTACCCTTATCATTAGCATTTGTTAGTGTTCCATCAAAACCGTACAAACGTGACAATTTTTTTTAAAACCCAAATTTACCCTTCGTCCCTCTCCCACTCCCTTCTTCTTCTTCTTCTTCTTCTTCTTCTTCATTGTCTTTCTTCCTTTCAACAGCGGCGAACTGAGCTCTTAACACCTTCTTCTTCACATTAGTCATCACCAACAACACAGGGATGAAGACAAGTTCTTCCCTAAGAAATGAGGGCTGTCTGGTTGAGTAAAACGAGTTTATCCCTTATTGTTTCTATTACACCTAGCATACCATCGAAAACTGTTGTTCCAAATTTTAAATGTAGGGATAGGATAAATCTTGCATCTACAACAAAAGGTTTAGCCATTGAGGTGAATACTAGAAACTATCAAGGGGGATCTTGACTGAATTGGAGATAGTGAGCCTAAATCCAACCTAAATTTGGGCGATTATGTTGTTGGGGCCTCACAACAACCATCCACTGTATAAAATCACAAGGTATTTGAAATAGCAACCATGAGAAATCTAATAGCAACAAAAATGAGGAAATCCAAGCAAAGACAAATAAAAACAAGTACAACGAAGAACACAATGATTTACATGGTTTGGCGATCGGCCTTACTGTCTTCGTCCACGGGAGAGATGAAACCTACTATTATTCACTATGAAAGAAAATTGAGAAGCATTACAAATATCTTGTGGCTTGCAACTCAAACAACCCTTAACCCTTGTACACCTGTTCCTCCTTTCCTCTCAACCCGAGAAACAAAAAATAAGAGAAAAAACACTCACACCAAGAGCACTCTATATTTTTCTCTCACACCTCCTCAAGAAAGCCCTAACCCTACATACAAAACAAAACTTTTATATGTAAAACCTCTTTAACTTAAAGAGGAACCACAACAACCGTTAGATTAAAATTAATCCAACAGTTGTAAAATAAGACACAATCCCAACAATCTCCACATTGGCTTATTTTTCAACCACATTAGAGATATACTGTTTGTGCCAACACATATTTGCAAATACTACAAACCTCAATTGGCTTTGTAAAATACCACTAGCTACACATAACATGAATCACTTGGTCCTAACTCCACTCAATTAAAAAAAAAATGGCTAATGTACCTGTGTAACTGTACCCAAGCTAACAATCCTAGTTAACTTCAAAGAATGACCTCGATCCTTCCTCTCTTCCAATAGGAATCTTCTTCTCACCATCATCTATACCTTGGAAACTTGCAGCACTTGTCTCCACTTTATCTGCAAAAGAGACCCTCCGTGTGGCTACACTACSTTGCACATTCCGTTTCCAACATCCCATCAAGGTCTTGGGAACTATTGTACTCTTAACCAGATGATACAAACCCTTACATTTTTCTTCTTTCATCAGGACCATATCGCCACGTGTGATTTTTATAGCTCCACCTGCAGCAAAAACCTTGCATTCCTTAGAGTCTAACTGGCTAAGTGATATTAGATTCCTACACATTTTTGAGACATATGTTGCACCACCCAAAGTATGAACCACTCTATCGAACATTTTGATTTTCATTGTCCCAACACTCATGATGTTACACGTAGATTCATCACCTAAGGAGACAACACATGTCTTCCTCTCTTGGAACGTGTCAAAATATTCCTTCCTAAAGAAAATATGCATAGAACATCCAAAATCTAAAACCCACTCATTTGGAGAAAAATAGCACATACCTTCGGAGACTATGAGAACGTTTCTATCATCATCAGATGCAACTGCCATGCTTCCGGATTCACCCCCACTCCTTTTTCATGCACGAAAATCTCTCTTCATGTGACCAAATTTCATGCATCTATAACATTGTATCTTGCCCTTTTCCTTAGTCCTGGATCTATACCTGCTTTTTTGAGATCCCCTGTCAAACGACCTTTATTTTTGATCTATTCTCAGCGTAACCAACGCAAAGTCTTGCCCGCTTTCATACTTGGACTTCCTCCTAACCTCATTGGATAAAAGAGATGTAGTAACTTCTTCTATTTTTATTGTATCTTTCCCATACAACAATGTTGTCACCAAGTTTTCATATGAATCATAAAGTGAGATAAGAAGTAAAAGGGCCATGTTTTCTTCCTCCACCTTGACATCAACTTTCCCTAGTTGATCCAAGATACTATTGAACACATTTAGGTGTTCCATGAGATTCCCACCTTCTTCCATCTTTAACCCGTACAACTGTTGCTTTAGATATAGCTTCGTAGTTAAGTTTTTTCCCAAATAAAGCTTCTTCAGCTTATCCCACAATTTCGGTGCAGAATCTTCCTCCATAATATTAAACATAACGTTATCAACCAAGACCCAATAACAACAGAATTGTATTAACACACCTTGACTTGATGTCCTCCCAATCAGCAACCTTCATGTCTTATAGCTTCCCATCCTTTCCCTTCAACGCTCTAGCCAAGCGTTATTGAACAAGGACATCCTTTACCCTTCTTTGACATAGAGTAAAACTGACTTTGCCATCAAACCTCTCAATCTGAAACTAAGGACCTGTAACTTTTGTTGCCATTATCTCTCAAGAAATTTTGCAAACACCTTGTAAACACTAACTTAGGAGCTCTAATACCACTTTGTTGAGGCCTCATAACAACCACCCACAATATAAAATCACAAGGTATTTGAAATAACAACCACAAGAAATCTAATAGAAAAAAAATGATAAAATCCAAGAAAAGACAAGTAAAAACAAGCACCATAAAGAACACAAAGATTTATGTGGTTCATCCATACTGCCCACGTCCACAGGAGAGATGAAACCTGTTATTCACTATGAAATAAATCTGAGAAGCATTACAAATATCTTGTGGCTTGAAACTCAAACCAACCCTTAACCCTTGTACACCCGTTCTCCCTTTCCTGTCAACCCAAGAAACAAAAACAAGAGAAAAAACTCACTTTCACACCAAAAGCAGTCTGTGTTTTTCTCTCACACATTCTCTCCAAAAATGCCCTAACCCTACATACAAAAGAAAGTTTTTATATGTAAAACTTCTTTAATTTAAAGAGAGGCCTCACCTATCGTTAGATTAAAATTAATCTAGTGGTTGTAAAATAAGACACAATCCCAACATATGTTAAGTGGAATCAAATCCATAAAACTGAACACTTGGTATATGGAAGCTACCATATCTGATGCAGTGGGACTCTTTGATGACTTCTCCATTGATGAAGTAGTGGAACAGGAGGCAAACGACAAATGATTCTTAACACTTCAAATAATAATCAAGTGGGTACAATATTTTTTGAATAATAACCAATTCAAACTAATATAGAGGTGTAAATTAATGTGCAAAGATTACAGAGTAGAGCGTCAACTTTCATATAGGTGAAACCAATGTCAGAGTTAGTTGCGGGGTGGAAGGTAGCATTGGAGTACTGCCAGATCCAAATTCATTGCGTTAACGATACAAGAGAAGGGATAGAGAAAGAATGAAAGGGAGAGGAAAAATGTGATCGAGGAAAAGAGAGGGAAAGGAAGAATAATAAAAAAACAAAACGGGGAGGAGCTGTTGCAGGGTTTAAATCCACTGTTGCAACTTGTTCCAATGACGATGATGAAACAAGGAAGGGAAGGGAATGAGAGAGAACAAAGGTTATGAAGGGGGGGGGGAGAGAGAGAGAGAGACTGAAGGTGGAGGGGGTTATTCACATTACCGCCTATCTCTATTAGTTTGTCGTTGTTCTTTGAGCAGGAGGGGGAGAATGAAAAATAGGTTTTTTGAGTTAAATGAGGAAGAGTTCAAGGGAAAAAGGGATATTTCGTCATTTCCATTACAATTTAATGACAATGACAATTGTTACAAACACTAGGGGTGGTTTAAGACAATAGTTAAATAGTAAGGGTATTGTTTGTTAATTAGCTAAATAGTAGGGGTAGTTTAAAAAATTTGCTCCTAACAAATTATATATATATACACAAATGGCCAAAACGAAACTAACATGACGTAGTCGGGTTGGGAAATTGCTAAGCCAAAGTCAACTAGAAATACTAGAAAACCGACCAAGTTGGGTTGGGTTGGTCAATTTGGTTACTTTCATCGTTTGATGAACAACCCTAGTTGTAATTAATTATTGTTATTTTTGCATTGCAAAAAATTATTAAAAATAGTATATGAAATATAAATAATTATTAATTATTTAAAAAGTTAAAATATAAAACAACTGTCTACTCTTATGTGTTTCTACTTTTTAGCTTTCACTTCACAAAGCCCGTACATCGCATAAGTCCCTACTAATGTATGACTATTTTTGGCTTTCTAGATTTTTATTGGATATGATTTCATGACTTATATAACTTAGGTGGTTGAAAATGGGAACAAAGGCCTCTATGAGCTACAACTTAGGTGGTTGAAAATGTAAAAAAGAAAAAGCCTTTCTAACATTTACAATGCTTTAAGTTATTATGGCCCACTAGAACAAAAATCCTAGCTATGCCAGTACTGAGGCATGAATTTGTTTCAAAGTGATAGCTGAATTGTTTGTTTGGATGTGGTATTTTGTTCAGAGTGATTGGCCTAATTGTGCAGCCTAGTCTTAGATATTTACATGGGCATGGAGCCTTGCTCTATTTATTTTTGTTTTGGATTGGGCGTCGACTTTAGAGTCTAGTTTTGGTCTTTTAGAGGGTATAGTCCATTTTCTTCTTAATAAATCTTATACCTTACCATTTTCAAAAGAATGAATTTATTTAATTGAAAGTTGAATTTGATTAAAATATTATAAACCATATTTTCAACATTTTCCCACTTGATCAATCTTACCATGAATGGCAATCTTTCAATATAATGTCCTAGTTTTGCTACATTGTGAATATTTCTATTCATACCCCTCTCAATGTATTACTAGTTCATCACTTCATTGGGCAAATGTTTTTAGTAATGTCTTTTGCATCTTGAAAAATAACCAAGCCTCTAGGAATTCTTACAAGGGAAATTTTCTTAAATTACCTTTATTGTTTAGCTAATTAAAAAATTGCACCTTTACTGTTAAACTATTGTCTTAAAGTACCCCCAAGTTTTAAAAACTAAAATATCAAATTTAYCCTTCATTATTTCACAAATTTTCAAAATAAAGCCCAATTGATGATTGACCCATTTTCCAAACAGAGGAGACATAAAAGTTTTTAACAGAATAATGGATCTTCCTTTGGTTCGTTCTCGGGGTTTTATAGGGCAATTCTTCAAGGGTGAAGTCCCGTGAGTGGAGATGCAAATAAATACTCCCGTTGTGTAGCCCTATGAAACAAAAGGAAAAGAACCATGCAAATAAATACTGTATTGCTGTGAAGTTTTGTTGTAGTTGCTTTCCTAGTAAGGGATCATTGTGATGTTGTGTGATACAAATGAGGAGAGATTTATCCAATTTGCTGCTGTAATCCCGTGAGTGGAGATGTGGGAAAAATTTGTAGGTAGGACTTAGGGAATTTGGCTTCCATCAAGGCAACACCCGTTTGAGCAGCCTTTACAGCCTTGTATTGGGAATATCTTCATATTTATGTGCTTTATTTCATGTGAAGATATTTTCAATGTAAAGTTGCAAACTGTTCACATGGTGTAAGTAGGGCTTGCATTGACCGAAGCCAATCTTGACTTGGGAGATCTGAGCTCTTCAAAATGATTTGGGGTCTCCTGCCAATAAAACACGTTCTAAAACTCTATCAACTTGATCCAACACCACACATTTCACCATAAAACTGAGGCCCACCATAAAAGTGAGAACCCTCATGTATGAGATGCATGGTGTTACAGTGTCAGACGATGTTGGTATAGTTTGCAAAAATTTCGATGTAGGTATCAGTAAATCTTCAAATTGTTTGAGTTTTGAAATTAAAAGTTTGGGAAGAAATCAGAATTAAAATAGTATTTTTGGGTTCTATAGCTTCTGTTTTGGTAGAACTTGATACATTCATTTGCATTTTTAAATTTTACACCTTTTACTTGGGTAACATACCGTTGYTGGGGGSTATGAACATAATTCACTGATGATGAGGGAGAACTACCAATTATAGTATCAAAGGGACATGTAAGATGACTAATTAATTTACATTACATACTTTGACGTCGAAAAGCCACTGATAGTCTCATTGAAATTTGAGAATTTTATATATGTTTTTAATAATTGCCTCTTAATACACCTAGTCATTTTGGGGTTCGGATGTAGTAGGCACGTTAGGTAAGTATAATGAGTGAGCACATAATAGTTTTGTGATGCACGTCTCAGTTATCTATTATTTTATTATTTTTGTCAAAATAATTAAAAATAAAACAATGAAAAAGAAAAACCTAAATGTATTGGGAGTTGGGATTCATTTATGTTTTCCTTTTTCATTGTTTTTTATTTTTAATTATTTTGACAAAGATAATAAAATAATGAATAATTTCTATCTAACAGAACAAAAATGTTTTAATGAAAGTCACATTAATTGGGACATATGTCACACAGTTATTATATGCTTACCTAACATGCCTACTACATCCCCATCATTTTGATGTTCAATGGCTCCTTTTCCTTGGCCAAGTGGTAGTTATTGAGTTTCGGCAGTGTCAAGGTTCCAGGAAACTTCAACAACATTGCTAAAAGATTGAAAAAGAAAGATACGAATCATTTGGACCTCATAGAACGGGGATGTTACGTTATTGCTAGTTCTTTGGAAAATGGTAAATTAGCGGTAAGTATTGACTGAACTAAGTGGGGCTATACCATTGATGCTAACGTGATGATCAAAATGAAAGTAGAATTGAAAGATATGGATTGAATATTTTGTTGTTTTCTTCTTCGTAGATTTGTATTGTTTTTGGTTTTCTTTATTGATGATAAAGACAGCATTGGTTCCTATTGATTCCTCATCCACTGCTAGTATGTTTAACCAACTTCGTATTTTCGWWMGGTTTGGTTTGATTTCTGAAATTCATTTGTCATCATTTGTTTTYCCTTTTCTTCTATCTTATTCATCACAATCAAGATGCATTGATGTTTTGGTTAGTCTCTGAAAAGTAAAACAAGTTTTTAATTTTGAAAGTGATTGCCAGTTGGCAAAATCTGTGGATGTAGTTTCCGTAGACCTGGGATTTGTATCTTGCCTTGACCCCCTCGACTCCACTCACAAGTTTGATGTGAAAATTTGATATACGTAGCTATTTTGATGTTCAATGGCACCTTTTCCCTTGGTAGTTGCTGAATTCCACCAATTTCAAGTTTCAAAAAACGTTAACAATATTGCCCAGAGATTGTATCCTGAGGTATATATATACGTTGATATATTCTCCTACTTAAACAGAGCATACTGTTTTTAATTTATGGTCAAGTTTTAATTTTACATAGACCAACCTTTGATGTGGATCATCTCTTRTTATAATAAGTTCAAAATAAAGAAACATTCATTCATAAGGTATATGAGYCAAATTGAATTCTATCAATCAAATACTACTTTAATGGTAATTATAAATGTATATATAAACCATTCAGGCAATCAGTTCCATTTCACCGTAAACCCTATTTTTGACAAAAAATTATTGACTTAATTAGCGATTTATTAATCTGGGCAATTGAATTGTTAATCCATTCAACCAAACAATAGTTTTTTTTTTCTTTTGCTTTTATTTTAATATTTTTTRCTTTTATATTATAAATTGAAATGGACAGTCTATTCAAGCCGAACAATTGAACTGCTGACTCAAAAACCAATGGCCAAAACAATTTCTTAGAAGAGTGTCAAGGTTCCAAGAAACTTCAAATGAATAATGGAATGGTAAGTATTGTGAGTAAATAGTATAGCATGGAATGGAAAGTATTGACTGAAACAAGTGGGGCTATACATGATTCTATGAAGATATGAATTTCATCTTTGGTCGTTGAATTTCCTTCTTCGTGGTTTTGTATTCTTTGGTTTTTCTTTCTTCTATTTGATCTAATGATGATAAAGACAGCATTGGTTCAATGGTTCCTACGGATCCCTCAAGCATCTACTACTTAAATACTTAGTCAACTTGCAATTTTTGTTTGGTTTTACTATTGAAATTCATTTGTCATCGTTTGTTTCCCTTCTTTCTCATCACGATCAAGAAAACAACGGAGTACTTGTAAGTATCTAAAAAAGTAAGACAAGTTTAATTTTACTGTTGAAAGTTATGAGTGCCAGTTGGCAAAATCTGTGATGTGGTTTCCATGGATCCCACAAGGCTCTCTCCACATAATAGCTAGTTCACACAGACTCGTTGTAGCATTGTCAATGCTGGATGTATTGCTGGGTGATCTAACGTCTCACACTAAGATTAGTTCACATAGACAAAAATAAAGTATTGCTCGGTGATCTCTCTTACTGCTTACAAGTTACAATTCAGTTATTTTTTTTTGGGTAATTTGTTGAAACCTTCGCTTAAGTTTTGGACCATTGCTGAAATCTCTTGTGATTTTTTTGATACAGTTGTAAGTAAATCTCCTCTATTGGATTTTTTTAACAAGAGACACTAAAATATCCAAGATATTCATGCAGTTATTATTGAGGTTGGTTTGTATAGAAAAAAACAGAAAACAAATCAAACTTTATAAAGATAAGAATTTAAAGTTACAATTTTACATTTGAGCCATTGATTTGAAGGCTTCATTTACAAGGAGTACAAATACAAATATGTAGAGTGTAAAACTTTATATTTTGTATTATTTTGTATATATTTGTACTTACCTCTTTGCATTTATACCAAACTGAGCCGAAAGAAAATTTTGGAAAAGATAATGGATGGATTTGGGGTAGTAATTGATAAGAAGAGAAAAATTGAAAAATAAATATGTGAGTCAAATGAAATTTCATGGATCTTCTGGTCACTTTTGTCATTTTGATGCCTCTTTCTAGAGATTTCTAAGAGAGTGGGTTTAGTTGCAACTATGTCTAGAAAATTCTGGGGAGATGATTGCCATTAACAAACTTTAGGGCCTTGCAAAGTTTTTATTTTCAAACATACAACTCAGCTTCAAAGTGAACTCTACGCAAGGTTTTCATAATTTTTCCACTTTAATATGTAACCACCGGTTGAAGGCCATGCAAATTGGACACATAAGGTTCTATTTCGTCGAGCTAGGGTTCTTTAGACTCATAGGTTAGTGATACATCAACAGGAAAAACCCAAAGTAGGGTTAATCATGGGCTGGGTGAAAGGGATGAGAGATTCATCATATGGATAGTCGAATCTTGCAGGTAGATTGGGCGAAATTTCAAAAATTTATCTTTTTTCCATCTGGGAATCATATTCCCTGTTTTAGAAAAACTGCTTTTTCAAGGATCAATCTTGAACCAAGAACCGAACCAGATCTGAACAATTCAGTAGGAGAGGGAAATACCTAATACGGAGAAGCAATATCTCCCAATGGAGGTGTTCACACCCAAGGAAAGATCCAAAAACTGCTCCCACTGAAGATGATGCAATGTAGGATGGAGCAGAATCAGTAATGTTCTTCCCAAGAACCAAATCCTTCACCAAGAATTCGTTGGAGGGTATGTGAGAACGACTCCCAATAAGCTTTTCACCAAAAGTTGATATCAAGAACAATTCTTGATCGCTCCTACGAAGATGGAGATCAAACTGGCAATGGCGGCTGCAGGAAGGAGGCGGCAGGGAGAAGATAGCGCAGTATTATTGTTAGCTGTCTAGGTGAATGAGGAGTCTGCCCCCTCCTCCTTTTATAATCTTAAAGAGATAAACTCCTAATCCTATTAGGAGTTCCTAATCTAAATCATATTTGAATCTGGACTCTCTTTAACTGATAAGGGTAAGTCCTTATCTTATCTGCGGATTAGGATCAGCCCTCCTAATCACATTAGGAGTTTCCAAATCCAAATCATATTTGGATCTGGACTCTCTCAGAGTGGATAGGGACTATCCCTTATCCTTTTGGCTAATCCATATCCTAGATCCTCCCCTTATTTAACTAATCAAATTAGGCCAGTTCGAATTGGTCTTTAGGCCCATTAAGTCTATGTGCTCACTTATCCTTCCAAACTGTTGCCCAATTGGGCTTCCTTGTATGGTGTGGGACCCAAACATTGATCTACACATCAGCCACATGGGTTCGGCCCAGCCTTTGTTACAAGGCCTGGCCGAATTCACTAAAACAAACAGTGAACCCCTTGAGCCCATCACATGGACTCTAATGGGCCCAACACTTACACTAAGTGGTCATTGGGCCAAGCCATCTTATAAAAACCCAAGAACTGTGGGCAGATGCAAGATTATCCCATCAGGTATAACCTTCAATGGCCTTACACTTATCCTCTCAGCCCATAATGATCAAACACTACCCGACAAGAGAGGACCTCTCATTCAACTGCAAGGAACAGTGTTGCACTCTCTACTCATATGGATCCCGGGAATTAAAACCTTTTACAAACATTTTCGAAACCATTATATATATGTATATCCGTATATAAATATATATTTTGCAAAACAAATTCCAACGATTGAAATCAACTACCAACAGTTTTGGTTTCCATCAGAGAGAGTGCATCCTCGATCATTACCTTTGTCCGACAAAGGGGCTGATCCTGTCACTATGATCACCCACTCAGATGAGTTCATAAACCATCCCAACATACCCAGGTTTTGACCCCCTCTAAGGATCTCACTGATTGGCATATCAAAGACAGCCCAATCCACCACCTAGTGCAGTATCATAATCGAGTCTAGGGGTTAGGTGTAACATTCCAGTTTTGCCCACTAATCACCAAGATCCAAGGCAATACTGGAATTCTGGTCCGGTTCAAGGTTTCAAGTTAAACCCACATTGCATGTACCTCGAGTCTCACCCTGGCGGCTAAGACAGGCCACCCCAACTAACTTGGCGGCACATCAGTGTCTGCCTTATCAGGATAGGTCTGCCCAGACCAATCCAACGGCTCTGAACATTCTAAACTAACACGAGTCTTATATGTGTCCAGTTTAAGGGTATTACATAGACTATAACATGAATCAAATATGTACTTTATTCATTTACATTAAATGTCATAATGTACATCAATCTGATTGGAGCTAAGGGCACACACTGTCTAACAACACCCACTTGCACTTAGGTCCAATTTGGTATAAGTCGGAGTCCTGTACTTTCCACGTGTTTCTCAAACACTTTTTGTGTAAGTGGCTTAGTTAATGGGTCTGCTACATTCTCCACTGATGCTACCTTCTGAATTAGGACGTTCCCTCTTCCAACTATCTCCCTCAGTACATGGCACTTCCTCTCGATGTGCTTAGACTTCGAATGAGTTCGTGGCTCCTTAGATTGAGCAATGGCTCCACTGTTGTCACACAACAACGGGATGGGTGATGTGTTGGATGGAACTACTCCCAATTCATGAATGAACTTCTTCATCCATACGGCTTCTATGGTAGCCTCACTTGCGATAATGTATTCGGCTTCGATTGTGGAATCTGCCGTGGACCCTTGTTTGCTGCTTTTCCAGCAAATAGCACACGATCCTATCGTGAAAATATACCCAGATGTAGACTTTCTATCATCTGGATCTGATTGGAAATTGGCATCAGTATACCCTTGGATTTGTAGTGAGGTACCATCGAATACCAGACAAAACTCTTTTGTCCTTTGAAGGTACGTAAGTATGTTTTTCACAGCAGTCCAGTGCTCCTGCCCTGGTTTGGCCTGAAATCTGCTTACCACACCCACTGCCTGAGCAATGTCAGGACGAGTGCACAACATGGCATACATGATGCTCCGTACGGTAGAGGCATAGGGAACGTCCTTCATGCTCTCGATCTCTTCAGAGGTCTTTGGAGACATCTTCTTGGAGAGAATGACTCTGTGCCTGAAAGAAACATTTCCCTTCTTGGAGTTCTCCATGCTGTACCTTTTGACTATTTTGTCAATGTAAGAAGATTGGGATACTATTATCCACTTCGATCTATCTCTATCGAGTCAAAGACCCAGTATATATGAGGCTTCTCAAATATCTTTCATGGAGAATTGCTGTGAAAGCTATATTTTGACTAAAGTCAACATTCCTACATCATTCCCAATAAGTAGAATGCCATCCACATATAGAACCAAGAACGTAACCTTATCCCTACTGGACTTCTTGTAAAYACAGGGCTCATCCGGATTCTACTCAAAGTCAAACCTTTTGATGGTAGAGTCAAACCAAATGTTCCAACTCCTAGAAGCTTGCTTAAGTCCATATATGGATCTATTTAATTTACATACAATGTGTTCCTGATCTGCAGCTACAAAACCTTGCGGTTGCTGCATATAGATATCTTCAGTAAGATCTCCATTCAGGAATGCGGTTTTGACATCCATTTGCCAAATCTCATAATCATGGTATGCTGCTATAGCTAGCAGGATCCTAATGGATTTAAGCATGGCCACGGGCGAAAAGGTTTCCTCATAATCGATGGCCTCTTTCTGAGTATACCCTTTCGTCACCAGATGAGCTTTGTAGGTCTCAACTTTGCCATCAGGGCCCTTCTTCCTCTTATAGATCCATTTGTAACCAATTGCTTTTACCCCAGGGGGCGGATCTACTAGAGTCCAGACTCCATTGTTCTCCATTGAATCCATCTCAACTCTCATGGCATCTACCCACTTCTGGGAATATATGTCCAGCATAGCTTCCACGTAAGTCACGAGATCCTCCTCACTAGTCAAAGCTTCCACCAGGTAACTATCCTGGTCATAACCATAATGGACTAGTGGCCTGGAAACCCGGGTAGATCTTCTAGGTTGGTCACTACCTGGAACATGTGGGACACTTCCCACTACTCCTGAGCTCTCCTCATCAAGAACAATTTTCTGACAATGATTGTTCAAGATGTACTCATCTTCCAAGAAATGCGCATTTCGACTACAGAACACCTCCTGTTCTTTGGGGTCACAGAATAGGTAACCCATAGAGCCTTTGGGGTAGCCTACAAATACGCAGCGGCTGGTTTGGGATTCCAATTTGTCCGGACTCGTTCTTTTAACGTGTACCAGACAACCCCAAATCTTCAAGTGTCTAACACTTGGTTTCTTTTCGGTCCAAAGTTCGTATGGAGTATTCGGAACCAATTTGATTGGAACTCGATTCAGCATGTAAATTGCAGTCTCTAATGCGTATCCCCAAAAGAATGTGGATAACTCTGAGTGTATGAAAAGTGACCGGACCATATCAAGTAAGGTCTCATTCCTCCTCTCTGAAACACCGTTAAGTTGTGGTGTAGCAGGAGGAGCCAACTGTGATAGTATCCTGTTGACCTTCAAGTAGTCCCTGAATTCGTCAGAGAGATACTCGCCACCGCGATCCGATCGAAGGGTCTTAATTTCTCTCCCTAACTGCTTCTTGACCTCTTGTCTAAACTTTTTGAACTATTCAAAGGATTCAAACTTATGTCTCATTAGGTACACATAACCGTACCGAGAATAATCATTGGTGAATGTTATAAAGTAAACGTGCTAGTTACGTGACCTAACATTCAGGAGACCACATACATCACTATGTATAAGGTCAAGTGTGCTCGTACATCTTTCAGGCTTATCGTTAAATGGTCATTTCGTCATCTTACCCTGAAGGCAAGGCTCAGAAGTGGGAATATCTTCTACAGTTAGAAAATCCAAATGACCATCCTTTACCAACCTTGTGATTCAGTCAACACTGATATGGCCAAGATGGTAATGCCACAGGCATGTGGGAGTAACTGCATCATGGGTTCTTTTGGAGATATCAACTGACGTAGTTTCGGCTATGTTGGTTTCTAGACAAGGATGTAGAACATAGAGACTGTTCTACAGTTCCCCGTATGCGATGAATTTGTTGTTTCTTTTGATAGTAATCATATTACTAAAGAAAACAAAATATCCATCTGCACACAATTTTGAAACAGAAATCAAATTTTTTCTTAAATTTTGCACAAAAAAACAATCTTTAAGTACAATCTTTTCTTCTCTAAAAATCAATTCTACGGTTCTAATAGCCGTAGCTGCAACACTTGCAGAAGTCCCCAAGTAGAGTGTCACCTCTCCCTCACTTAGTCTTCTGCTTAGCTTGAACCCCTGCAATGAATTGCATGCATGAGTTGAAGCCCCGGAGTCAATACACCAGGAAGCAGAAGTTACCAACAAATTGGTTTCTATGACACAGGATTCGAAATTACCTTTCTTGAATTCCAGGTACTGAGGACAATTCCTCTTCCAGTGGCCGGTCTGTTTGCWATGGTGATAGACATCCGATGCCTTATCCTTCCTCTATCTCTTGGATTTGGTGGCTCTCTTCTAGGGCCTTTTCTTCGCCCTCCTCTTCTTACCTTGTTTGCCAATTTCAATAAGCAAGGCTGCGAGCTCATCCTTCCTAATCAATTCCTTAGCCCTCTGCAACATATTGTTGAATTCCTATAAGCTGACATTCAGCTTGTTCATGAACAGCCCATAAATCAAGAAAAATATAAAGAACAATTCAAAATATATTTCAGATTTATAAAGGTTTAATTTTAGATCATTCGCCCATTATCTGGGAACAATTTCAAAGAAAAATCACAATTTGCACAAATCGGGTAGAACGCCTTCTACCCATTTGCGCAGGTTCAGATCTGATTTATTTTGGTTCAAGATTCGAACCATGGCTCTCATACCACTAAAGGGGATGAGAGATCCATCATATGGATAGCCAAATCTTGCAGGTAAATTGGGAATCATATCCCTGTTTTAGAAAAGCTACTTTTTCAAGGATCAATCTTGAACCAAGAACCGAAACAGATCTGAACGATTCAATAGGAGAGGGAAATAACTGATACGGAGAAGTAATATCTCCCAATGGAGGTGTTCACGCCCAAGGAAGAATCCAAAAACTGCTCCCATTGAAGATGACGCATTGCAGGATGGAGCAGAATCAGTAGTGTTCTTCCCAATAACCAAATCCTTCACCAAGAATTCGCTGGAGGGTATGTGAGCACGACTCCCAATCAACTTTTCACCAAAAGCTGATATCAAGAACAATTCTTGATCACTCCTACGAAGATGGAGATCAAACTGGCAATGGGGGCTGCAGGGAGAAGATAGCGCAGTCTTACTGTTAGTTGTCTTCTCTCTTCTATATTCTGTGGAATAGGTGAATGGGGAGTCCACCCCCTCCTCCTTTTATAATCTTAAAGAGATCAACTCCTAATCCTATTAGGAGTTCCTAATCCAAATCATATTTGGATCTGGACTCTCTTTAAGTAATAAGGATAAGTCCTCATCTTATCTACGGATTAGGATCAACCCTCCTAATCACATTAGGAGTTTCCAAATCCAAATCATATTTGGATCTGGACTTTCTCTGAGTGGATAGGGACTATCCCTTATCCTTATGGTTGATCCATATCCCAGATCCACCCCTTATTTAACTAATCAAATTAGGCCAATTTGAATTGGGCTTTAGGCCCATTAAGTCTATATGCTCATTAATCCTTCCAAACTGCTGCCCAGTTGGGCTTCCTTGTATGGCATGGGACCCAAACATTGACCTACACATCAACCATATGGGTTCAACCCAGCCTTTGTTACAAGGCCTGACCGAATTCACTGAAACAGACAGTGAACCCCCGAAGCCCATCACATGGACTCTAATGAGCCAAACCCTTACACTAAGTGGTCCCTGGGCCAAGCCATCTTATAAAAACCCAGGGACTATGGGCAGATGCAAGATTAACCCATCAGGTATAACCCTCAATGGCCTTACACTTAACCTCTCATTTCATAATGATCAAACACTGCCCGACAAGAGAGGACCTCTCCCTCGCCTGCAAGGAACAGTATTGCACTCTCTACTCACTTGGATCCCGGGAATTAAAACCTTTTGCAAACATTTTCAAACCATTATATATATATGTATATCCGCATATAAATATATATTTTGCAAATCAAATTTCAACGATTGAAATCATCTGCCGGCAGTTTTGGTTTCCATCAGAGAGAGTGCATCCCCGATCATTACCTTTGTCCGACAAAGGGGTTGATCCTGTCACTATGATCACCCACTCAGATGAGTTCATGAACCATCCCAACATACCCAGGTTTTGACCCCCTCTAAGGATCTCACTGATTGGCATATCAAAGATAGTCCAATCCACCACTTAGTGCAGTATCATAATCGAGTCTAGGGGTCAAGTGTAACATTCCAGTTTTGCCCACTAATCACCAAGGTCTAGGGCAATACTGGAATTCTGGTATGGTTCAAGGTTTTAAGTTAAACCCACACTGCATGTACCTCGGGTCTCACCCTGGCGGCTGAGACAGGCCACCCAACCAACTTGGCAACACATCAGTATCAGCTTTATCAAGATAGGTCTCCCCAGACCAATCCACCGGCTGTGAACATTTTAAACTAACATGAGTCTCATATGTGTCCAGTTTAAGGGTATTACATAGAAATACACCACTATAACATKAATCAAATATGTACTTTATTTATTTAAATTAAATGTACATCAATCTAATTGGAACTAAGGGCATACACTGTTTAACACTGGATAGGAAATTGGGCGTATGCTTTTAAATATAGGGGGTTTTTTCCACTCAGTCCACTCCAAGGTGTAGATTAGGGATGGACCGAATCCTGCTTGTGGTTTGATGCCAAATTCATAAGTAGGATGTGGTTTATAGGGGGGTCTACTAATGGACTAGAAGGGGGCTGAAAATTAGGTTTCTAAGGGGATCAATTACAGTCCAAAAATCCTTTAAATATATTTAATATGTATAATGTGTGTAAACATAAAATTGTAATATATAATATATTATATGTCGTTTCATAATAATTAGACATATAATATTACGAAAAAATATGAATAGGCATACTGCAGATTTTTAAATTCCACTACAAAACCATAAACATTTAAAATGTCAAAAATCCCCACTCTATACACCAATGTCGCCTGTAAATTGACATCAATTCCGACCAGTCACCTACCCCAACTGTACTTTGGGCCTAAAAATTTTGACCCTAGGCTGAACTGTCATTCTCCCTATATTATAATAAGGACAACCTAGTGCATGAGGCTCCCAACAATGTAGGGTCTAGGGAGGGGGCAGATGCATGCAGACCATATAGGTTGTTTCAAGATTCAAACCCCCGTTATCTAAGTCACAATGGAGCAATTACCAACAAAGATCCCCTCTGCAATTAGAATTCCATGAAAAGAATCTCATGTGACTTTAGACTTTTCCAAATTACCAAATTACCCTTTTTCAATTTTTTTTAACATTCTTTTCTATTTCCACTTCTTACGGTTTAAATTGATTTAATTGTTTGTTGCATTTGTTGCAATTCTAGATCTCAATAGGAGTTTCTTGTTTTTTTTGGTTGCAATTCCCATTTTAATAGAAGTTTCTTAAGTGGGTATTTTGGTAAGTTAACTTTGATTCAACTTAGTGGAGAGGAGGGATTTTTTGGAATCTAAAAATTCATGGGGGTAACTGTCACTACCCCCAAAGTACAAGGTAGTAATCTGAAATTTAATATTATCATAAAAATAAAATAAAATTAGAAAAGTACTTAAATATAACCTATAATTTTAGAAACCACTTATATATACATATATACATATATAGATAGATAGATATATATATATATATAGATAGATGGATAGATAGATAGATAGATAGATAGATAGATAGATAACTTCTTGATCTTTCAAATGTTTGATAGATAAAAAGTAAATGATATAACTACCCTTAACTGTTCATTAAATTTTCAAAATATGCCCTATTCAAAATGTTGAATTCTATCGTCTCTTCTTCTTCTTCTTCTTCTTCTTCTTCTTCTTCTTCTTCTTCTTCTTCTCTCTTTCTTTTTCTTTATCCCATCCTATCTTCTATACTGCTCTACACTCCACTTAATGAGAGTAGCCCTATTTCTATCTCTCTCTCTCTCTCTCTCTCTCTCTCTCTCTCTCTCTCTCTCTCTCTCTCGTTTTCGCTCTTTCCCCTGCTCCACACTCCACTTAATGAGAGTAGCCCTATTTCTGTCTGTCTGTCTCTCTCTCTCCCATGTCTTCCCACCACCACCATCGCCGATGTCTTCTCTTTCTCCCCTTGTCTTCTCTCTCTCTCTCGCTCTCGTTTTCGCTCTTTCCCCTATCTTCTCTCTCTCCCTTCCCTGTCTTCCCACCAACACCACCACCACTGCAACAAGCAGCAGTGGTGGTTCAGTGAATAATAATAATGCTTTTATTAATTACTAATTATAAATTATTTTAATATTTTTGATTAAATTTATTTGTGTTATTTATTAATTATTTTTATCAACTATTAATTTTTAAAAATTATTTTAATTTTTATTTGTATAAATTATTAATTAGTAATTATTTTAATATTTTTGTAATCATTAATTATTTTTTTAATTTTAATTATTACATTTAATAATTAGTAATTATTAATTTAATATTTTTTATTTGTATTGCTTCAATATCATTTTTAGGTTGAAAATTATTTTTTATGAGATAACGTAAATTGAATTCAACATTTCCAAATTGTATGTTTTAGGCGTAAAATAGTAAAATCAGTAAATTTCAGATAGTAAAGGGTTGATCCAACACAAATAAACTTATGGACTCAGATCCTCTAAAAAGTAAAAAAGCAACTATGCCTCTTTTTAGATTTCTGACACATTTAATATCTTTTTAACTTTTCAGAATTTTCAAATTTATCAAACACCACCTTAGTTTTAAGTGTACCCCTTGTAAAAATTAGTCAAACTTGGTTTGCCCCTTGTAAAAATGGCCAAAAACCATTGAGCAAGTCAACAGGTTAGCGATTCGACCACTCAAGTCAATGGGTCATTGACCGATTCAATGGTTTTTATCCAAGGATTGGAATTGGGGTAAAACGAAATTGTTTACTTGGACGGTTCCCAATTAAAAACACAAAAAAATGGATGACCTGTTCTAACAAAAAAAATACAGGCAAAAAATTGATTGTGTAAGGTCCATTAAGCAATACCATATGTGTTATGTCATTCGAGCATGTGACTCATACAAGCTGAAAACAGAAACCATTATGGTCACCAATTTTTGGGTCAACGGTTTGACTGTTCAGTTCGAACAGGTGGCCCATTCTACCATTAAAAATTAGAAAAAGAAAAAAATGACCAAAAACCATTGAACGGGTAACGGTTCGACCGCCTAGGTCAATGGGTCATTAACTGATTCAACGATTTTCGGCTAGGGGCCAAGATTAAGATAAAATGGAACCGGTTTCCTGAATGGTTCCCAATTAAAAAAGTAAAAAAAAGGGCCAAAAACCATTGAATGGGTCAACAGGTCGACGGTTGTATCACTCATGTCAATGGGTCATTGACCGATTCAACAATTTTTGGCTAAGATCAAGTCAATGGATTAATGGGTCAGTGGTTCCATTCCAGGCCGTATGAAGAAGGGCCCCTCTGCTAGTCTATAGTTAATCTACTACACTACTACTTACTGCTTCCAAGTTACAAGCTCAGTTTACTACCACCACCAATGTAGGGATGCAACTTGGGGCAAGATTGTCCGAACCGAGTCTGGCTGAAAAAGTAGGGTTCGGTTGAAGTTCAGGTTAAGATTAGGATTAAAAAGTATGAATCCAACTTAATTTTGGGTTGGATTAGAGTTGAAGCCTTATCAACCCAGTCCAATCAGTATCTAACTTAACTTCATATTTGCATATAGAAATATTATATAAATATATGTTTGTATATTATTATTATTATTATATTAGCATTTTTATTATTATTATCTTATTATTAATTTAATATATTTATTATTTTGTTAATATTAAGGTTTGGGCTTTTTTTCATAGGTTATAAACAGTTAAAATATGAATGGGCCATTCTGATTCTAATTATAGGCACTTGTTTCAGAAAACCAACGGATCCTTAACATTTTATATTGCTTTGGGCTCAGGTCTTCCGGTTGGGTTTATTCAAATTTTGATAATTTATATTTAACATCAAATGATTTGTTTAATATCCAAGAATTCCTATTTTGCCCTTCTTCAACCTTTGCTTCCTCTTTTTTCTTTGTTTTATGCAATCATGGCAAAACTACAACCTTCCCTCCCAAGTTTAGTTTTTAAATCTCACAAGGATTGCCAAAGTCCCACCTACTAGGATCCTTATATTCTTGGCTTAACGAATAGGCTTCCTATTGAAATTTCTTTTGTAAACCACATACTTTGACAAATTGTTTGATTCTGATTTTTGTTTACCTACTATACCGTATACATTGGGATTCGAAATTTAATGAGGTTTTGTTGAAAAATGAAGTCTTGTTGTAAAGGAAATTACAGCTGAAAATGCAAAGAAGAAAAAAGAAAATGAATTTTATTCATTGTTGTAATTAAAAAAATCTGTAGCCCTGCACCCCGGGGGGAGACTGGCAGAAGTTCTGGTGGTTTTGAGTCTAATTCTGGTTTGGATTGTTTTGATGGAGTGGAGGGAACTCCCGGTAGTAGTAGTAGTATTGCTGATACTGCTGGAACTAGTGGATCTACTACATTTGAAGTTGCATGACCCAGAGCATGAGCTCATTGAACTGTTGTGCTCCGACCCAAAGAGGAACCACAAATGATTCTACAATTGGGATGGCAGCGCTCACATGAGGCAAGGATGCATTAACTGACTGGGTAGCAAACGTCTGGCTCTGAACTGTTGATACCCCTGGTATGGGGAGGGGGATGGTGAACTGGCCAATAGTCACTGAGGGGTCTTCGGGTTAAATGTAGATGGGTCCTACCCCCCAGTGATGTTCATCTAGATGCTTTTTTTAGTGTTTCTTGAAGAGGCCATTAGTAAAATATGCAAGGAAAGTGAATAAAATGGAGACTTAGCTTTTCGTCGCGTTCCCACAGACGACACCAATTGATGATGCACGATCTGGTTGCACCTAGCTAGATGGCAGCTTGAACATTGGTCGTTTAATTAACCAATTGAACTACAAGATAGGATAGCTCAAAGAACCCAAGGTGGCTTACCTGGCATGGTCACTTCATTGCTTAAGTTAGTATCTAGTTGTGTGAGCTAGTAATCTTGAATGAAATAGTGTTAGTTAGAAGTAAATTGCACCTACCTTGTGTCAATGGGGTAGATGCCTTTATAGGCGAGCCATTGTAGGTCTTACAAAACACCTCAAAGATCTTTGGCCCACTCCGTTAAGAGTTCGTTTCACACTAGGAGGTGGACATCATGCTAGCCGATAAGGCTTATCGAGTCCGTCTGATGTGGGAGGTATGTAGATAAGGCCCAAAGACACGCGATGTGATCCCGTGAAGTTCGGTGATAGTTAAGTAGCTTCTAAAAATAGGTTACGTGTCACTTTGGCAAGTTGGGCTACCACGAGCTGCTCGGTCCTCAGTCTTGGCCAAGGTGCCTGAGGTGACCTGGCGTACTGAGGTGGCACAAAGTGCTAAGTAGATATCCAATTAGAAGATAGTATCCACATGTCCGCTTATGGGTAGGTCGAGCCAAATCACCCCTCATTAGTTTAGACGAGTGAGAAAGAGAGGATGAGAGGAAGAGGAAAATAGAGAAGAGAAAGAAAGAAAGGAGAAGAGAAAGGGATGGAGGAGAGACTAGATCGCCGCTTTAAGAGTTGCACCAGTGATCAGGAAAAATAGAGGAGGTACCGGGAAGGTTAAGAAAGGGAAGAAGGGGAAGAAGAGAAAGATAGAGTGAGAGAGAGAAAGAAAGAAAGAATACGGGAGAAGAGATTGTATCGAACCAAATTTCCACCACTGATTCACCGTGTGAAGAGGTTGAAGGAGATTAATAGTACTGATTCTAAGGGATTCAATTACTTGGAAAAATACCTTTATCTTAGAAAATACCTTCATCAGATGAGTTCCAAGGTATCACTTCTCTAAGTAAAAGAAAGAAACATAAAAAAATAGTGAAATAAATCATATACCTTAAGGTTAGGGGTTAAAAGTAGTTAGATCAAATTACAAGAATATCCTTTATATGTCTAGGGATATTATGACCCGATGGGCTGGTTTACCCAAAACTTAATGCGGTTTGGGTTAAATAATCAAAACCTAACTCACCCCGCACCCGGTTTGGGTTAAAAACAAGCACTAAGGTTAGGACATAGAAGTTAAACTAAATTACAAGAATACCCTTTATATGGATAAGGGCATTATGATTGATGGGCCAAGTTAACTAAACATGCACCGAATTTGGATTAAATAATCAAAACTCTAATATGAACCTACACCCTAATAGGCCTAACCCTAACCTGACAATGCAGGGGTGAATCAAGTCCAATTTACTATTTAACTTGACTCATTGGCATCCTATACAAGATTAGACAATCTCACTAGGGTTTCTGTTTCAAAGTRGTTAGAACAACTAAACATATCTCACAAATATAATACTTAAGTTGGATTTAATTTACTTGGCTCAATTAGAAATGTCATACGGTTTTTTTAACTTTAATTTTGCTTAACAAGGCTCACGCATCAAATAGATTGTGACTAATCCCATTGGGTCCCGGTGGGTGGTTATGGGTTGAAGCAAATTTGATACAATGAAATTGTAGGGTCGAAGTATTTGCACATATATTCTTAATTGAGTATAAAATTACTAATTTTGAGACAACCAGATTGGATTTAGCTTCTCATTTCTATTTTTGTCCATTCAGATTTTGGTTTGGATTAGGCATATTCGATTCCATTTGGTTGGTCTAAACCCTATCCATTACCATCCCTTCGAGAGTGTAAATACTAAATACTGATTTTTGCTCTTTTTTTTTAAACAGAGTGAATATCTATCTATATCTATATCTATATCTATCTATCTATATATATGTATATATATTAAAACTGGTCCATCCATGTCAGCATAGCTCTCCTTTGAGAGAAGTTATTTATCTACTTTTATCACTTTTTATATTCTTTTATTTTCTTTTGTTTTAAAAATATAAAACAGTAATCATTCCTTATCTTGATTAGATTAAACAACCAATGAAATGTACTTTCCAAAAACCTAAACAATGTTTTCTCCTAAAATTTTTCCTAAACGACCTCCCCCACTTTCTCCAAAATTATCACTAATTCCTATTTATCCTTTAAATTATGTCTGATTCCTAATTATCCTCTCCCCTACTTTTTATCTATATCTATTTAAATAAAGTTTGGATTAAAAAATATAAGAATTATTTAAATATTCTAACAAAAATTATAGAATAAAATTAAAATATTTATTAAAAACACAAAAAATAATTTTATATTTTTACAAAATATATCATGAAATTATGTACTAACAATTTAAGTTATATTGTTCTAGATTATCAATTTAAATGTTTTTCAAATATTTAATAATATGTAATAGCTTTAAATAAATAATATTCAAATAACAAAAAAAATAAATATTTTATAGATTATTTAAATATTTATCATAACTAGACTTTAAATAGTTAAAATAACAGAAAAATAGTAATAACATAATATTGAAATTAATAATAATTTAATATATTACAAAATTAATATGAAATTATGTATAATAGTATAAATTATGATTTTATGGATAATTAAATTCAATAATTAATTAATATTTTAAATTTTAAATATTTTACATTATTTTAAGTATTTAAATAATTAAATATTTTAAATAAAAAAATATTTAACATGACTAGATCTTAAATAGTTAAAATAAAGAAGTTATGTAATAAATTTAAAAAATCTGAAAAGTAGAAAAATAATTATAACATAATATTGAAACTAATAATATTTAATATTTTCGCATAATAATGTAAATAACTAATTTCACGTATCTCAACTAACAATTCGATAAAAAAAAATTCAAAAACATTAATATTTATTAATAATAATTTTAAACTATTAATCTATATTTATTATATAATTATATATACTAAAATTAATATTTATTGTATTTTAGTAATTATTTAATGTTTTTTTGTGATAAATGTGTTTTCAATGATTATGTATACGTTTATTTTGTTTTGTTATTTAACATAAAACTTTCATTAATTATTGGAGATCAAGCTACTATTATTGAATTTTTTTAAATTTAATTTATAGTACTTATTGTATTTTTATTATAACTTATTGATTAATTAGTATTTTTTAGAGATTAAATTATTTTTTGAGATTACACTATTTATTGACTAAGTTAATATATTTGAGTACTTATTGTATTTTTGTAATTATTGTAATTATTATATTTTTTCATTATCAATATATTTTCAATAATTGTGTGTTTTCGCTATAAATTTTTAATATTTTTTGGAGATTAAACTATTGTTATTTATCGGAGATAAAACTATCAATTTGGCTAAAATCATGAGTGTTCATGAGTTGGTTTGGACTGGTCGTAGGCTATTTGGACAACAAATTGACATGGTCAGGTTTGGGAGTTGGTCAATTAAAGCTGGTTGACCTTTTGTGAAAACCGACCCACTCAAGTTATATCGGTTTAGGTCAATTTTCACAAAAATGTCATCACTTCAAAAGATTTAAACTTAAAAATTAAATTTAATTTTAAAAATTATAGTGCAATTGTAGGTACATGGTGGTCACTTAAACCATCAAAACAAAGGAGGTGTCAAACTAATACTATACGAATGCTTGTAATGAGTCCATAACTCATCGCACATCTACGATGAGTTCATAACTCATCACACATCTGTGATGAACTCATAACCGAAACAGGTTGTGATGAACTTTGGACCCATGCGGACTTGCGATGAGTTTAAATCCATCACAGAATTGCAATGGGCTTCGAACCAATGCGGACTTGCAATGAGTTTAAAGTCATCACACAATCGCGATGAGCGCAGACTCACCACAGATCAGAAACAAATAATAGAAACCCATGCATCATTAAAATATGCACATAACGAGACACCCCGTGAGCCTAACACATGTGTATTATGAGAATCCTTAGATGAAAGGAAAGTTCGTATCTCATAAAACATGTGTCAAAACCCTAACAGTGCTTCCTAACAACTGACACGAAATCCAATATTCCCTTTCCTAATGGAAACCAAACACTTTTGACTCCTTCCTTTCGGGACCTTGGGATCCCTCCCTATAAATAGGGGTCCAATTCATAACAAAATAATCATTCTATCATATCATTTGCCCTAGCCTTTAGCCTACCTCCTACACTTGGCTTTCTTTTGTCCTTCAAGGAGACTCTTGTACATAGCCTAACCACCTCACTCACATCAATTATTAAAAAATAAATTTAAAAATTAGATTTATGAAATAAAACATTTTATACTAAGAATATATGGGAACTTTATCAATTTTCATATTAAAAATTATATTTAAAATATAAAATATTAATATATGTCCATGGTTAGGTCATTCCATTTTTGTCGGTTTACAAATAGCAAAAGTGAAACTGATCCAACTTGGTAGAATTGGGAATTTTTTTAACCAAAGCCGACATAAAATACTAAAAAACCGACCAACTTGGGTCGAGTTGATCAGGTTGGTTAGTTTCGTAAGTTTTATGAATAAACTTAACTGAAATTAATTATTGTTATTTTTCTATTATAAAAAATTTATTAAAAGTAGTACATAAAATATGATTAATTATTAATTATTTAAAAAGGCTGAAAATATAAAACAGTTGTATACTCTTATGTGTTTATATTAGGGTCATTTACTATAACACACCTTATAGTTTTACATATTTATTTAAACTTACCTTATAGTTTTCCTTTTACTAAAATATCCCATATATTTTACAATTTATTTACTTAATGAACCTTTCATTAAGGAGTGTTTGTTTTGCCATTAAGCCTATGATTTTTTCTTCCAAAAAATACCCTTAACATTTTTTTATACAAAAAACAAAATTGGCCAAATATAGCCAATGGAGTGGTTGATCGTGCCTTATTAAGGGCAAAATGGTATTTTTCATTTCTATTTTCTTTTGATTAAATTTATTCAAATGAACATTAGGGTCAATACTGTCATTTTCCACTATCATCTAATGAAAGATTGATTAAATCCGTAGCAAATTATAAGTGGTGTTTTAGTAAAATGCTAACTATAGGGTAAATTTTTAGTAAATCCATGAAACTATAAGGGTATTTTAGTAAATGACCATTTCTAACATTAGGGTCAATACTGTCATTTTCCACTATTATCTAATGGAAGATTGATTAAATCCGTTGCAAATTATAAGTGGTGTTTTAGTAAAATGCTAACTATAGGGTAGATTTTTAGTAAATCCATGAAACTATAAGGGTATTTTAGTAAATGACCATTTCTGTTATTTATCTTTTGCTTAATAAATCCCGTGCATCGCACTGGTCATATATATTCTAAAACACAATAGTTGGAATTTTTTCTAGTTTTTGAATTATTTATTTTTTTATTCTATGTCATTTTTGAAATAACCAATGAGATGCTTTCCTTCCCCATAAAAAAGTTGCAGAAAATTTCTCTCTCTCTCTCTCTCTCTCTCTCCTCCATACGTACCCAATAACCTAAATAATATTCTCTCCTAAAATTTCTCCTAAGCTACCTCTTCCATTATCCCCCACTTTCTCCTAAATTATCTCTAATTCCCTTTTATCTCATGAATTATATCTAATTTCTATTTATCCCGTAAATTATCTGTAATTTAATAGAGATTTTCTCTCATAAATTATCTCAAATTCCTATTATCCTCTCCCCCACTTCTTATCTTTATCTATCTAAAGAAAGTTTGAATTATAAAACTTAAAAATTATTTGAATATTCTAACAAAATTATATAATATCTTTAAATATTTATTAAAAACATAAAATAATTATAATATATTTAATAATATTCATATTATTAATAATTGTATTTATTGTATTTTTTTTAAAATCTATTGATTAATATTTATTAGAGATGAAACTATTATTTGAGATTACACTATTTATTGACTAATTTAATATATTTTTTAGTATTTATTATATTTTGTAATTGTTGTATTTATTTTATTTTTTAGTTATTTATTGTATTTTCTTTATCAATATATTTTCAATAATTGTGTATTTTCTCTATAAAGTTTCAAAAATTATTGGAGATCAAAAACTATTGTTGTTTAGATTATGCTATTAATTTAGTTGAAATTAGGAGTGTTCACAAGTTGGCTCAGTTCGGTTGTAGGTTGTTTGGCCAACCAAATAAACATAGTCAGGTTGGGGAGTTGATCACTTGAAATTGACTTACCACTAGTGGAACTAGCCAATTCAGGTTGTATCGGTTTGGTTGGTTGGTTCAAAGGATTTAAACTTAAAAAATTACATTTTTGATATAAAATATCTTGGACTAAGAAATTGTTGGTTGGATTGTACGATTTTATTTGATTTACAAATGGCCAAAGTGAAAATGATCCAACCTAGTTGGATTGAGAAATTGTTGAACGAAAGCTGAATAGAAATACTCAAAAATCGATGGTCGATTAGATTGGTCGGTTTCATTAGTTTGATGAACAATTATAGCTGAAACTAATTGTTATTCTTGTATTGTAAAAAAAAAATTATTAAAAGTAGTATATAAATAATTATTAATTATTTAAAAAATAAAAAATATAAAACAATTATCTATTCTTACATGCTTATATTATTTAACTCACTTAGGCTGAGTTTGGAAGAAATATAAATGCAAATACGCAGAACCTTTTTTTTTTTTTTAGCGTCACTCCAAACAAGGAAAAAAAGAGGCTACAAATACGAATAAACGAGTGAAGGAGGGGCTAAGGGACATCCCTCGGAGAAGTATAGAAACGTAACCATAATGGCTGTAGCTGGGGTTATGCTGCTGTTTCATCAGCTCCTACTCCTGTTCTTGCTGTTATTCTTGAGTCTCTTCATGGCAACTGCGACCTCATCACCAATCATGCCAAAGCCCGACTGCCCAGACAAATGTGGCAACATCACCTTTCCCTACCCATTCGGATTTGGGGACGATGCAAGCTGTTATAGAGAAGGTTTTCAACTACTCTGCAACCACACCTTCACCCCTCCCAAATTGTTTTTGCCAAATATTTCCATTTTCGAAGACACAAACGGAGACGGATTGTATTACTCAACTGATAAAGTAGTGGAAGTTGAAGAAATATCATTACAAGGCCRGTTGCGCGTCTATTCCTTCATGAATTACCGTTGTCACAACGATTCGTTAGTTGTTGTTAGCCCTAACATGTCTTTGATCATGATGGATATGACGGATACGCCCTTTGCTCTTTCCGATACCGGCAACATATTAACGGCCATCGGTTGTGACATTCAAGCCGACGTTGCTTCCGGAAATGGCAGTACCGTGT
>NW_010729191.1:1612997-1664698 GCF_000365185.1 Nelumbo nucifera
ATGTGGCTGATGTGTAGATCAATGCTTGGGTCCCACGCCATACAAGGAAGCCCAACTGGGCAGCATTTAGGAAGGCTAAGTGAGCATATAAGCTTAATTGGCCTATAGCCCATTTCGAACTGGGCTTTTTATTTAGTTAATTATGGGGCGAATTCTGAGATAGATTAGCAGATAAGATAGGGTCTTGATCCTATCCACTCAGAGAGTTCAGATCTGAATATGATTCAGATCTAGAAACCTCCTGATGAGATTAGGAGAAAGCTAATCTAATTTGCAGATAAGATAAGGGTTTGACCTTATCACCTAAAGAGAGGCCTGATCCAAATATGATTAGGAGCTGCTCCTTTAGGTTAACAAAAGAAGGAGGGGGCGGCAGCCTTTAGATGAATGAGATATTCAGATCCTCTTCAGTGCTGAAATCAAGAAGGAAGAATTAAGCATCACTGCAGAATTCTTTCTTGTCGCCTCCCTGTTCTTGCCGCCCTGTTTGCCAGTTCGATCTCCAGTTGTGGGAGAAGTCAAGATTTGATCTTGACATCAGTTCTTGGTGGAAGAATTGATAGGAAGTTGTGCTCACGTGCCATCATGCTGTTTCTTGCGAAGGACAGAGTTCTTGGAGAAGAACACTGTTGATTCTGCTCCATCCTGCACTGCGCCATCTTCAGTGGGAGCAGTCTTTGGATCCTTCCTTGGGTGTGAACACCTTCATTGGGGGATATTATTTCTCTGTATCAGGTATAATTCTCTCCTACTCCTTTTGGTTCAAATCTGGTTCAGTTTATGATTCAAGAATGATCATTGAAAAATATGATTTTCTAAACAGGGAATGCGATTCCCAATTGAAGGGAGAGAAAAATTTTTGAAATTCGCCCCCTTATTCCGCAATCTTTGGGCGTCCATGTGATGGATCTCTCATCCTTTCAGAACTACCCCCGTGACAACCTGACACCTCATGACAATTAAGTGCAGCCTCTTGACAACCAGGCAGCTCACCACCAGGGAGCTCCACTTCAGCCCTTGAGTCACAGGCCACTTGGGGGCAGATGTCACTGACGAGGTACTTAACCAAAAATCGGTACATCACAAAATTACTGATACGTGACCAGAATTGATTACATCAGTTAGGTTTTAGTAAATACATAAACTAAATGTGCATTTAATTAAAGGGATTTTTAATGTTCAGTCCACCTCAGAATTGGGAAATTATTTTCCCAAATGTATTTATGACTAGCCCCCCTATAAACACCATCCCCTTGAATTTGGCATCTTTCCCCTCAATATTCATCCAAACTGTACAATTGAATTATGAATTTTGAGGTGGAGTGAACGATAAAAACACCTTAATTTAAATGGCCCACAGTCAATTAAGGGCATAGGTGTCCCTCTAAACACCCTGCTAAATACAAAGTCATTCTGAATTTATTTCATCATTAGTCATAAAATTAGAAAAGCTTGAGGTAGATATATAGCACTATACTTTTCCATTATTAGACACTTAAATCTACTTTTGATGCAGGAGGTAGCTAAATAACTAATTATTTTCACATGCATTTCTTAAGAAACAAAAAATTATAAACTACCTACATGCTTTAGTAGTATAACCAACAAAAACTCAGTGGTCGGTCTAGTGAATAGGCAACCACTTAAGTTTTTTTTTTTCCCAATAAAGACGGAACCGCTTAAGGTTTTTTTTTTTCCAATAAAGACGGAACCACTTAAGTTTTTATCAAGATTTCTACCTCACCACTCTTCAGATGCACACACATCAGGCATGCATGCAGTTATGCTCATGTGCATATGCAAAGATTTGTGTGTGATTAGAGATGTTTAAACAAAGATAACACATGGGCTTATAGTTGCAGTACAATCTTCTATTTCTTCTTTGGTTCTCTTATTTCTATTATTCTTAACTGCTTAACTTCAGTGGATCATGTAGGTGTTGGTTTAGGTGTATTGTTACTTCTTGCTAGTTATTGGTTGTATTGTGTTTTGAAGAAAAAACAATTAAAGAGACATAAAGAAAATTTCTACAAAAGAAAAGGTGGCTTGTTATTAGAACAACAAATTTCATCAAAAGAAGGAAGTGTAGAGAAAATAAAAGTTTTCATAGCCGAAGAATTACCAAAGGCAACTGATCAATATAATGAAAATCGAGTTCTTGGTAAAGGAGGACAAGGTACAACTTATAAAGGTATGCTATCAGATGGAAGAATTGTGGTAATCAAGAAATCCAAAATAGTAGATGAAAGTCAGCTTGAACAATTCGTTAATGAGGTTGTCATATTTTCTCAAATCAACTATAGGAATGTGGTTAAATTGTTGGGCTACTGTTTAGAGATAGAAATTCCTTTACTAGTTTATGAATTCATCTCTGGTGGAATTCTTTTCTTCAATATTCATCATCAAAATGAGGATTTTTCATTATCATGAGACAACCGTTTAAGAATTGCTACAGAAGTTGCAGGAGCAATTGCTTACTTACATTCAGCAGCTTCCATACCAATTTCCCATAGAGACATCAAGTCTTCAAATATCCTCCTAGATGACAAAGGTAGTGCTAAGGTGTCTGATTTTGGGACTTCAATGTCAATTGCAATTGATAAAACTCCCTTAACCACTATGGCACCGGGGACCTTTGGATACATGGACCCTGGACCTTTGGATAAATGGACCCTGAATATTTTCAGTTAAGTCAATTCACGGAAAAGAGTGGTGTTTATAGCTATGGGGTTGTTCTTGTGGAGCTCCTAACAGGGGAAAAGCCAATTTCTTCTACAAGATCATTAGAAGTGAGAAACTTAGTGGCATATTTCAATACTGCAATAATGGAGAATCATCTTTTTGAAATTCTTGATGCTGAAGTCCTAAAAGATGATAAAGAATATGAACTTCAGGAGGTCTCTAACATTGCAAAGAGATGTTTGAGTTTAAATGGAAAGAAAAGGTCAACAGTGAAAGAGGTTGCATCGGAACTTGAGGGATTGAGGGGGTTTGAAGGATATTCTCATGTTCAACAAAACATTCAAGAAGTGGAGTGCATCATAGATAAACCAGTGGGTCTTGGGGATACAAGTTCAACAGGGTGCGTAAGCATGGAGAACAGTTTGAAGAGACAACTTGACAAACAATCATTTTTGCACAATCCTTCCTCTTAGTCATCTTACTTAGAGTCTAAGATGTAGGTATAAAATGTTTTCAACTTTAGTTGTTACAATCTAACAGGGTCCGTATAATGTTTTGGATCCATCTTGCAAGGTTTTCATGCTTATGTGTACTAATATGTATTCGCTGCTTCACCAGAACTCTGTTTTACATAAGCCATTTTGTTCATTAGTTATATGATCCATATTCTAGTATTGGCATATTTAGTTCATGAATAGAATCTTAGAAGAATGATATTGTAGCTTATAGTTTATATAGTATTATCCAAGATGGATTTATAATTAGTAAAATTATGGAAAAGGAAAGTTGACTGTTGGCTTCTTTTTGTTGACATGGTACATGTAATTTGACAAATAAACTCTAGAGGGTGAACTTCACCCCATTGTCTGGCCCCTTGCACCAATAAGAGAAAGGGAAGGGAGGAAACAGTAGTGATATACGATGAATTATGAGCAATATGTATGAAAAGAACAAAAATCAAGAGGGAAAAGAGGAAGTAGAACTCTCCCTTGGTCACTCTGCATCACTCTAAATAGTAAATACAGAGACTTTGGACCTGTGGACCTTATATGTACTCTGCTCTGCTCTGTTTTAAGCCCCAATTCCCCGTTAATATACAATACCAAATGGGAAACAAATATTAAAAACCAATTGTCTGAATTTGAATGCGATTCGAATTTGATCAGGAAGCAGTGATGCAATACAATATCAAAGCCATTCATTTTAAGTTCCATACAAATAATTTCTCATTCATTTTGTTCATGAAATACAATATCAAAGCCATTTTTTTGTTTATTTTGTTCAAAGATTTTTTTTTTCCGTTGAAGCCCGAAAGGCAATTTTCTTCCATTCATTTATTTTGCTTCAAACTACTACACAACAGGGGTAGCCTGTCCCTCATAGTAGGGGTGACCATGGGCTGGGCCAGCCGGACTAGGTCATTTTCTTAATTTACAAATGCTCAGAATACAAATAAGGCAGAACACCATGGACTAGGTCATGGGCTGGGCCAGTCGGCCTACTCACTGCATGGACCGGTTTGCCCAACGACCCTAAACCGGAAGCAGTGTAGAGCCATCCTAGCACCCATCTCGCATATGGACACGGCACAGAGACCTGTCCCGCATATGGCCCTGACCAGGAGCCATCTCGATCACGGTCCTGACCTATCAGTTGGGGGCACCCGTGGTGCATACGGCCTGCCCCCGGTGCGGGAATCTGTCCCCCACACGGTTCACAGGTCATACCTATCCTACGTACGGCCAACACACGACCACCCATCACCAAGTATCATCCTCTACAGTCATCCGTCGAGGCCAATGCCTTGCAGGGGTTCGCCATGGCCCTAACAGCGTACAGGGCAGGGGGCAGCCTCACACCCGCATCCAGCACGGAACTGAACTTGCAGAAGTCAAGGCTAAGGCCTCCGCACGATGAAAACAGTCCTCGGAAGTAAGAGTGAAGACCAAGTTGACGCCACCACAATCAAATACTAAGTGTATCCTCACTGAAGAAGTCCCATCAGTGCCTCCCGGAGAAGACAACACACTCTCTTAGGCCAAGCATAGACCTCCACCATGGCACGGGCACATGTGGAGGAACGCGGCGCGCAGAAAGGACCCAATGGGGGAGCGTGCACAGAGCAGAGGCTGGTGCGCGACATGGAGCCAATAGCGTGGCCGCGCACAACGGCCTCATGACTGTAGCACCCTCGAGATTGGACCGCATCTTGGCCATCCACATCCACCTACCTTCTAGTGGCCTCGGTTATAAATAGGGGGTGACCCCCCAAGTTAAGGATCCAAACTCTCCATAGCTAAGAACTACCTTTCTTCCACCTTCGGCCTAACCAGTATTAATTTGACCATCGAAGTCTTCGCCTTGCATTTGCACCCGGGGCCTATGACGTTCTCTATTCCTTCACAGGTTTGACCTACCACCCTCGGCCACAGTAGACCTCAGACTCATCTATCAGCTCTTGACTCGGAAGCCGATTGCTTTGTTGCCCTCGAGGCCACGACCCACCCTATGCTGCAACACTACCAAAACAAGCTTCACCCGTAAATCAAATTTTCTGCTTAATTACATCATTTCTTGTCTTTTCGGGATTTTCACCAAACATAGTTTTACAACTTGTGCGGCCAACCTTGTGATGCTCAAGGTTCAAAGTATCGGATACTCTTAGCATGTAGGAAGACAATTTTATGATATGTATCGAGATACGCTTTGGATACGCATGCGTATCGGAGAAAAATTAAGATACGCATAGATATGCAAAGATAAGCATAGAAACACTATAAAAACTTCAATATAACATAAAAATACACCAATAACACTAAATATAAGGCTTTAATAAGATATATACATTAAATTAATATATTTTAATAGAATTTACAAATAATCGTATCATAATCAAGTACTCAACATATGTGAACACCTAAACAATGTTTATTAAAATTATAATCACGTCAAAATTTAATAATTCAATTCAAAACACAAAATATTGTCTAAAATTAAAGAAAAAACATTTAGTAATAGAAGTGTAAAACATACCTTCATGAATGATGATGTCTGTTAATAACCTATATAACATACAATTCAAAAACAATTAATAAATAAATATTAAAATCATAATAAAAATTAATTATTTAATAAATTATTTACTAATATATCTAAAATTATGTGATGACAATCAATAATTCAGTACCATAGAGAGTTTCTTGCAGGCTCATAATTGCTTATATCTACATTGTGTTGATTTCTTACCAAAGCACAATATTCGCCCCAACTCATTCTATTAGAGTATGATGTTGTATATATCTCTTTGAAATGCTCAACTTGCTCTAGTACAACATTGTTGATAACAAGATTGAGTCTAATAATTTGATCTGTATCATTAAGCAAAACCACCAAAAAGCCAAAAACTCATTGTAGTTCTAGGTGTTGTAGCTGTATGACCTGTGCCATATGAGACTCATATCCATACTGAGAAGAGTCGTAGCCATAATTAAAAGTTGAACTCAAACTCATCCTACTTAGTCCAAGTATCATCAAATTACTTTCCATGGGTCTTCCATAATGTTGGTTTCATTCATCTGATCTTCCAAAACCATAAGAACCATAATTTGAACTATCCATTAATTGCATGTCTCTACGACTTGGACGGTATTACTCTTGACTAGGTGGCATTGAATCATCCATAGGTGGTATATATTTGACAAAACTACTAGTAGCATCACCTTCATTATGACCATTTGTTCTATCATAGCTACCTCTATCATATTCACCACAATCATCATTAGTAGACTCATTACCATTACTAGTCCCACCACTGCCTGTCTGTTCTCTGACCCAATCATCAACATTTATCCCCATTTGATTTGTAATATAGGAATCAGGTCTTGGAGGATTACCTGATTCATCTAAGACCATTGCTTTTATGTCTTTATCTTCCAACCAAGATATCACTAGATCTTCTTTATCATATATATCATCAATATCAATTGGGTTGAAGTAGCCTTCCGATGCCTTCTATTTCTAATGGGGTGTTTAACTCTCAATCTCATGTTATAGTGGACATATACCAACTTCTCCGAAGTGTTATAGGATAGACAAGTCCTCTGCTTTGTATGAATAAGGGTCGAAGGTACTCCAATTTCGTTCACAACCACTAAAGAAGTTGTTTGTGATAATACCCTTATTGCTATTTTACGAAGATGCAAAGCATCTTGGCCATAAATCAACCACCATTCAACTTTAAAAAACAAAAATAAAAAACATATATATACATTTTAATATAAATATAAAATATATAATATTAAAAATAAAATTAATTAGTTAACAAATTGATAATTAACATTAAAGAATAAAGAAACTAAGAATATATTAAAATTTTAATTTACCTGGGTCAGTTCTTATTCTTGCTCTTGCTTTAATGACCATAAGATTTGCAAAGCCACTTAATGCTTCACGGAATATTTTTTCCTAAATTGAAAATAACAGATATTAGTATCATATTATCAAAATATATTTATTATATAATTTATCAACTTACACAATTACACTTTACCTCTTGTAAGGCAAGGGCAGCTCTAGTTTCATCTAGCTCCAATCTTGTAATGGTTTTTTTCAAAGATGACAATAAATCCTCATTTACAGTAAGATCATGATCATACTGAAAAGCTGGATTTAAATAATATATTGAATTTAAGGAAAAAAATAATGTTGTTAATTGACATCTTAAAAATTCATTTAGCAATTAGCATAAAAGTATAAAATATTGGAAATTAATGATATAGTTAAATAGAGTAAAAAATACCTACTTTATGCAAATGGCGAACGAATTGTGCGTTCCATCTCTTGTTTGTAATGTCCAGGATGTGTTTATTTGAATTTGGAAATTTCTCTTCAATCATCTTCTTCACTCTATGCATTGCCTCATATACAATTCCCATTGTTGCTATTTTTTTCACCATCAACAATTCAAAGCATTTTTACAAGGGGCTCAGTCATCAAAGCATATTGTTGAACTAATTTCCAAAAGTTATTGTCATTGATAATTTTCTCAATTTCTTCTCCCTTTTTTGTTTTTGCTTGTGGTAGTGATTCTCATTCATCTGAGTCAATCATGCATCTCAATGCTGTCATTTGAGAATTTAGACTTTCAAGAGCAATATAATGAGTAGCAAAGCAAGTTGGCCTTGAATATATTAACTCTCTATTATTTGTGAAACTCCTCATCAAGTTGAGAACAATTGAGTGATTATAAATGGAATTGGTAATCGTTTTTCCCCTTTCAATCACTTTGGAGACCATAAAAACTTTAGCAATGTCTTGGAACATTAAATCAAGGCAATGAGTTGCACACGGTGTCCAATACAAGTGCTTTCTTTTTTGTTTTAACATTTTGCCAGCTACTTTATAAGCACTTCCATTATCAGTCACAATTTGTACAACATTTTCTGCACCAACTTCATCAACCACTGCATTCATCAAATTAAACAAATACTGTGCATTATGTCGATCACTACATGCATTAATAGATTTATTAAACATTGTTTGTCCATTACAATACATCATAAAATTGATGATCGACAATTTAGTTGGTCCTGTCGAACCATCACACATAATAAGGAGTCCATATATTTCAGCTTTTTGGAAGAATGTTTTGAAATGGCTTTTCAGCTCTTCAACTTCCTCATATAAGAACCTCTCCATAATTTCATAAGGTGTAGGCCTGCATACATCTTTTCTTGCTTTTGCAATTTCATCTATCATGATTTTATAATATGGAGAGGTTGTTGCATTTGTAGGAATATGATTGTATAGAAAAAAACTTTGAAACAACTCTTCTATTATCATTTCCAGATCCATGGTCATAACACTCCTTAATTTTTTTGGCCCAGCATCTCCGTCTCTATACAAAAATCCGTCTGTCTCTTCTATATTAGGAGTGTCACTATTTGGACTTAGAGGGCTTAAATATGTTAAATGCTTATTTCCAACTCTTTGCTCGAAAGATACCACTTTTTTTTAGATAATTGTGGTTGTGAAAAACCCCCCTCTTGGTGTTGTGATTCTCTAAATTGGGGCCTAGTGCTGTGGAATCTTTGTATTTGTTCTCGTTCCCATTGATAAGCTCATGATGCATGTCTACTCATATTGAATGCCTTTTGCTCTGCATCATCATCATCATCATCATCATCATCATCATCAATGTTAACATATTCAGACCTTTCATCATCATCATCATCAATGTTAACATATTCAGACCTTTCATCATCATCATTGTCTTCTTCTTCCTCACCCTCATCATCCCTTCTGGACCTCACTGTTCTTCCTATCATTTTTTTCTTTCTTTGTTTTTGCTTCTTCAACATTTCTTGTTCTTTGAAATGTTCTTTCATTGCCTTGGAAATTTCCATTGGGCGCTTTGGACAATCAAAAACATTTGGATACCCTCTAGCCAAGTGATGTTTAAGACGGGTTATACCACCGCCTTTCATAATTTGCCCATAAAAATTACATTTGGTATAAAGTCTATTATTATTTACTCTAGTACCATATCTCCATCCAATATCTAGGTCTTCTTCCCATTTAGGCGCCATATCAAATACTCGGTACAGAGCCCTTCATAATTCATGTAAACCATAAAAATAAATTAGAGAATGCTTCATAATCATATTCATATTTATTCAATATAAATGTCATATTTATTCATGATCCACATTTCCAAATTATTATTCAAATTTAAATAAAAAAACAAATGATCCATGAAAATGATAAATTAGCCATATATTAAGAACATATTCAGTGTTTATGAAAAAATTACAATAAAAGATAAATAATTAATATTCATTTTTAATTTTAAAACTGATAGATCAGTCATATATTAAGAATATATTCATCCTTAGGCTATATCATAACAAAATATAATTAAATATTATTTATTTTTAATTCTAAAAATTACAAAAGAAAATTCCAAAAAAAATTATATTTGAATGATAAATGTCAAATGATCAATGGATATGATAAATCAACCATATATTAGAATATATTCAGTCATTAGGGCTATATCATAACAAAATATAATAAATATTATTTATTTTTAATTCTGAAAATTACAAAAAAATAAAAAAAAATCATATTTGAATGATAAATGTCAAATAATCTATGGATATTATAGATAAGCCATATAATAAGAATATGCTCAGTCCTTAGGGCTATATTATAGTAAAATATAATTAAATATTATTTATTTTTAATTCTAAAAATTATAAAAAAAAATCATATTTGAATGATAAATGTCAAATAATCTATGTCTATGATAGATCAGCCATATATTAAGAATATGTTCAGTCTGTAGGGCTATATCATAACAAAATATAATTAAATATTATTTATTTTTAATTCTAAAAATTATGAAAAAAAAATCAAAAAATCATATTTGAATGATATATAATCTATGGATATGATAGATCATCCATATATTAAGAATATATTCAGTGTTTATGGACAAATCATATTAAAAAATAATTATCTAATATTTATTTTTAATTATGAAAATTACAAAAAATTCAGAAAAATGAATGATAAATGTCAAATAATCTATGGATATGATAGATCAGCCATATATTAAGAATATATTCAGTGTTTATGGAAAAATCATATTAAAAAAATAATTTATTAATATTTATTTTTAATTCCGAAAATTACAAAAGAAAATTCAAAAAATCATATTTGAATGATAAATGTCAAATAATACAGGGATATGATAGATCAGCCATATATGAACATTATATTCAGTGTTTATGGACAAATAATATTAAAAAATAATTAATTAATATTTATTTTTAATTCTGGAAATTACAAAACAAATTCAAAAAAATCATACTTGAATGATAAATGTCAAATAATCTATGGATATGATAGATCAGCCATGTATTAAGAATATATTCAGTGTTTATGGAAAAATCATATTAAAAAACAATTAATTAATATTTATTTTTAATTCTGAGAATTACAAAAGAAAATTCAAAAAATCATATTTGAATGATAAATGTCAAATAATACATGGATATGATAGRTCAGCCATATATTAAGAATAYATTCACTGTTTATGGACAAATCATATTAAAAAATAATTAATTAATATTTATTTTTAATTCTGAAAATTATAAAAAAATTCAAAAAAATCATATATTTAAAGAATAAATGCCAAAATGCCAAATGATCTGTGGATATGATAGATGACCATAGGTCTACAATACATTCAGTGTTTATGGACAAATCATAATAAAAAATAATAATTTAATATTTATTTTTTATTTCCAAAAGTTACAAAAAAATAAAAAAAAATATTACATAGAAAATTTCAAATCTTATATGGATATGGTAGATCACCCATAGGTTTCTAACATATTAAGAGCTTACATTCAAATAAAAAAGCAAACAATTTTTTTAAATTTTTTTCTTTATTTTTATTTTTCCATATTTCTGTATAAAAATCCATAGATCAACACATATAATTAAAAAAATGTGATTTTTGACAAGGGAAATGTAGATCAGGTAGGTTTAGAGCATTTCCAAGCATTGAATCAAGAAATAAACAACAAATCAAAGAGATTAGGTGAAAATAATTTGAAAAACTCACCTGTTTTTGCAATATTTTTCAATACTTCAAAAATATTCTCAAATCTTCAAGTTTGATGCGTTTTTGTTGTTGTTGTTTTTGTTTTTTTTTTTTTTTGCAGATCTAGCAATGTAGACAAGTATGTGAGAGGTTTGGAGTGGTTTGGGAGGGAGAGAAGGCTTTTTTCGGGAGAAAGAAGCCTTCTTTCGTGAGTTCAAAAACTTTATCTTCTACTCGTATCATTTTCGCCCCGTATTGGTTGATATGCCCCCGTATTGGTGGCGTATCGATCAATAAGAAACCGAAATGGTCGATACAGCACCATATCGTGTCGATACGGTACCGATATGGGTGAAAAGATACATTACATACGAATTACTACCGTATCTCGTATCTTAATCTAAAAGATATGATACGGTATGCCCCGTATCAGGCGTATCGTGTCAATACTTTGAACCTTGGTTATGCTAGAAACTGCTGCGTGAAACCCCTCCCAAATGGGCACTCTAATTTTGATGGATTTGGAGAATCACTGATTTATCCTAAAAATTGTATTTTGTAGAAATAATGTTGATGAGGAGTATATTTTTTAACATCTACTGTTACAGATTATTGGTTTTCAAATTATTGTCATGGACAATAGTAGAAAGATGACAAAGAGAAGATTTTTTAACATCTGCTGTTACAGATTTTTTAGCATATGCTGTTACATTTGCTAAGCCCGAGCCTGGCCAGAAATTTTTTTCTTTTCTTATTCAAATAAAAAGTGTTTTGTTATATTAAAAACCTTCAAAAGTCAAAAATAATAAACATCTCACTATTATTTGAAAAAGAAAGAGAAGATGAACAAAGAAAAAATAGTATATATATATATTAAATAAAATATATTTTTATTATTTAATATATAGTATCAAGTCAAGTTCAAGCTCGGGCTGGGCTTTTTTGAGAAAGCTTGAACCTAGCCCGAAAAAAGTCGGGATTGGTGCTTTAGGCCTGAGCCCAGCCCGAAAAAGAAAATCGGGCCCGATGCATTAGGCTTGAGTCCGGGCCCATGGGCCTAAAATTATTACCAAGCTCGACTTAATAATGGGTCAGGTCAGGCCAGCCCGTTGGGCTACTCGGCCCATGAATAGGTATAGGTAGATCCAATCCATTGATAGCCCTAATCTAGTTACCTTTTTGCTAATAATTATAGTTTGTTAGTAAATTATTCCTTCCTAACTAAATAAATAATTTAAAAATAAAATAAAGAAGTGGAGAACTACAAATAGGCCCAATGCAGATTTTTGATTTCCACTTTATACACCAATGCCCGCCTGCGAATTGGCATCAATTCCGAGTTGGCATCCACCCAACTATACTTTGGCCTAAAAATTCTGACCCTGGGCCGTCATTTTCCCAATAAAAAAGTAACAAATAAAAATAAATAATATATTTTAATTTTATTAAATAAATAAGTGTTTATATAATATTTTATTAAATTGAATAAAATAAATAAACAAATAAATAAAAAGTTTATTGTACAATCGAAGGAATATTGTTTTCCTATAAAGGCTAACTTTGCTCTTCAACTTGGACGTTTGCATTAAAAAATGTTTAAATTATTGGGCTTTTTACAAAAAACACAAAAATAACATATACGTTTAGAAATATATTACAAAACAGTGGTAACAACAAAAAGTTTCTTTTTAGGGGCCAAATAACCCTTTCTTAAATTTTGCACACCAACCCAAATTTCAATGGCACTATTCATTGTCTCCATCCTTGGAATGCCACAACAAGGACTGTAGAACAATCTCTCTCTTTCCATGGACTACCATTTTGAATTACTTTGTTGGAGTTGTCGGATTAGGATCCAATGGTCGTATCTTCGTCGGTGTCAACCTCGAGTTCCGTGGCTTCCCCCTCCACACTCCGTCCATGCCAAGCAATTCATGATCATCAATTCCACCATCAACGGTGGACCCAACTCCATTACATGGCCAGATCCTACACGCCCCGTGGCACTGTCAAGGCCAACGGTGATGGYCAACAAGTTAAAGTGGGCAGCACTTGAGTCCGGCTTCTATCTGGGCAAACGTTATTAGCTCCGCATGTCTTCCATTCTACTTCCCGCTCCTCTCTCTCATCACATGCCCACATTGACCCAAACCCTTTTCACTCTCTCTCCCTCTCCGACCGGTGGAAACCAACAGTCGTCACCGGTGATTATTAACTAAATTTAGCTTCCTAAATTTGCAGTCATCACCAGTGGCGACCTAAATCCTTTATAATGCTTCTTAAATTTGCAAAGTGTGGATTTATTAAAAAAAAAGATAAGTAATACGGTAGCAAATAGGAAAGGTCATTGGCTAAATGAAATCCTGCTCAAATTCAAGAGAACAAATTCAATAACCAAAACAATAATAAACCTGAATCAAATGTCTAATAAGAAACCATCAATTTTCAGAATTTATAATACAAAAATGTGATTCTTCCTCTCATTTATCTTATTTCCAAAAACAAATGCATAGAGACCATTAAAGAGATCCGCCAACAGCTGGAAGCTAGCATAGAGACCCAACACCTTGCCCAACAACATCTTTTTGCCTCTCTCCAAACCCTTGTTCCCAACCTCGTGAGTTCCCTCGACCTCTCCCTCAAGGTTGTATCCGCCTTCAATGGACGCTAGTATACTCCATCCTCACTCCATGATCTTCATCCCCCCTGCTAAGCCCCTCCCTAAAACCCCTCTTGGCGACCGCCAACCTCGTCGTCGATCCATCGAGCCCAAACTCCCCATGGTCCCGAGGAATCACCAGAACCATAAGGAATCATCGATTGACGGTAGTGGGAGCCTGTTTTGCATTGTTCGATTGATGGTCACAGATTGTCTTGTGCAGCGAGTGTGCTTTACGCCGATTGACTCGAAAGCTCGAGAACGACCAGTTGGCGACTTTGGCAGAGAAGTCGGCTTTGCTTGAACTAGGAGGGGAATAGTAGTGGTGGTGGAGGATGTAGACGCAGCTCGAACGGCGCTGCAATGGGCTCTCCAGAACTTGCTCCGCTATGGTGAAAAAACGGAGAGTTCTCCGATTGAGGGGGCTCTCTCCTTCAGGGGGCGTTGGTGGCGTACGTTGCGATCGGCGGTGGAGGCGGGCAAGGTTTAAAAACTCATTACGTACCGGCCTGTATCGTCCGATACATATCGTATCAGGCCTTTCCCGATATGCCCTTACAAGGATTGTATCAGGTCAGGGTCTGATTGATAGCCGGGACTTAAACCGGCCTCTCTGGAAAAAAAAAAAAAAAAAAAAAAGACTGGAAGTTTAAAGAAAAAAGGGTCATACTGGCCGATACTCCATACGCCCTACCAGCGTATCAGCATATCGGCGTATCGGCGGGGGTATTGGTGGAGAAAAAGGTAATTCCGATTTACGAGGTGGAGGTTTGAGAGAGGATAAAAAAATCATTCCGAAGGAAGACACGTGTAGATTAAGAAAGGTTACCGTACAATATAGATGTCACAAGGCAATTCCAAATTCACCCATTCCTGAATGTGGATTTAACCYAATTCATATACTTTTTGAGGAACAAATCTTGTCAAATTAGAATTTGCACATAATTTAGGGAATTAACTGTTGTAGCAAATTTAAAAATGCGATTAACTTTCGATGTTTCGGATGCATCTTTTCTGGGTTGTGATGTTATTAAGGAACACTACTTGCCAAAACAAAATTAAAAATGCGAATCAATTCCTCCAAACAAACATCCCAAAATATTTCATCATCAACATCCAATACAAAACATTTGTCGTGGACTTCTACTTATCCAACTTGTTCCTATTGTCTACTAATAGAGATCAGGTCTCGATTCCGCCTCTGTTTTAGTTTTTTGGTTTTTGATTTTTTGGGAAAGTTCACTTTGATTCTCCTTCGTTGGTTGCATAGGAGATTTGGGATCAAATTTTTTCTCCGTTGTGGGGTTATGGGTTACTGTGTAGCCCTACGGAGTCAAATTCACTTTTTACTTGGGGTTAAACCCAGTACCACGGGTTAACTGGTGGATTGGTTCTGATTTTTCAATTTTCTGTTTTTTATCTATATATATATATGAATGTGTTATAAATATATATCATAAATAATAAATATAAATACGTAATGCATATATATATATAGTTATAGTTATAGAAAAATCTATGATGTGGGAAAGACATGATCCAATGAGTTTTGACCAATCAAAACCCATCTATGAATTTTGATAAATAACACCTAATTGCATGTTTTGGTCAGTCCAGTTGCCTTCAATTTTTAGTCTAATGGTTTTTATAAGTACCCCCTACTTTTTACTCTATAGTCAGCTAAACAACTCACTACTTTATTTGGGTAATTAAAAGACTCGTTTGAGATGATGCAATTCACATGCTGGTGAGGTACATTGCATTTGTAAAACACCTAAAAAATTAATTGGCACTTCTGAAAATATTTTTTAGTATAAATTAATTCATCCTTTGAAATTTGTAAAATCAGAATATTGATGATAAAGATGGGAAAGAAATGATGGTATTTGTCCAAGCAAATGTTATTTAAGTATTAGTGCAAGAGTTGCTACAAGAGCATGTGTTTCTTAATAATATATCAACACTTTTCCTTTTTGCGTTTAAAAACATAGTGTTCTTACGAGAATTTTAACTGCAAAAGGAGTCCACATTTTGTGCACCGGTGGGTTCATTCGTCTGTRAACACACCAATCTTAATCAACCACATCACTTAGCCTGCTGCTTCATAACATTAACGTGTGAATCTATTGTTAGCATGGGCTAGCCGGTTCAACTGGCCACAAAAAGAGAAAACAAGACTCAAAACACTCRGCCCTTSTTCTTYCTCATTTTCCCTCCATTTTGCAGAGTTTTGCTGCTTTTCCTCCACCAAACCCTACCCATACACCGGCGATCATACTACAGCAAACAGTGACCCATACCAGTGGCCATCGGTGGTGAGAGCTCTGGTGGTACATTTTCTAGCATCCTCTTCCTCTTCTTCTTCTTCTTCTCCTCCTCTTCTTCTGCACTGCGGTTGTTGGTGGTGGTGGCACTTGATCTCCTTTAATATCTTTTTCATTCTAAAGCATCTTTCCATTGTTCTAGCTATGCACTTAAGTCACAACAGAACTACTGAGTTCTTGTATCCTTTGTTAATCTATCCGTTTTCTGTTAAATAAATTGAAGATAATACCAAACCTTTTCTTCTCTCTTCCCTTGCACATGACCACCTCTTCTTTTTTCCCTCTCACAATGAGAGTGTCTCTACATTCCTGAAATGGAAGTTATGTAGACACTTGGAATTTATAACCTGAAAAGAAAAAGACATGTAATGAGGTTCAATGCAGCATAAATGAATGGTATACTAACCAAAAGAGATATTGATWAAAGAAAAAAACTCTATATAATAAATAAGTAAATTGGGGAACAGGTTAAGTAGTGGATAGCTCTTCCAATCACAGGTTTCCCTAGATATTTTGATAATAACCCATAAGTCCCTGTTTGCTTTTTGGTAAGTTACTTACCCGAGTAAATGCAATTATCTAGGTAAGTTTTTCCTAGGAAACACTTACCTGAGTAAGTGCATTTACCCATGTTCTTTTATTTCTCAGGTAAATAAGGTAATGACCATTTTAGACATAAAAATCCATTATTAAAAGGGGCATTTTTGTCCCATTCAAGTGTTAGCAACCTTCCTCCTATGTGGGAAAGTTATTTACCCACCTAGGAAGTGATACCCAGGAAAATAAACTTTTCCTGGTCCCCACATTAATCTTAAAAATGAACATGGGATTCTTAGTCAATGAGAACTAAAATCCCATTGACCAACTTCCCCCCTCACAAAATCCAAGAAAAGAATGCCCCCTAAGAGCTAAGAGGCAAAATGCAAAGTTTCGTTCAATAATATGTTCCTTACAAATAATCCATAATTGTCTTTGAGCTATCACTGAGTCAAAGTGGCCCAACATAATTTCCATAAAGATCAATTTGGGACCAAGTTAAGGTGCTTTTGGGTTTTTGTTAGAATTTCAAACTTAGATAAACTCAACTTTTACATCAAAACACAGTTTTTGAACTTTTTAGCATTGAAACAAAAGTAGGGGGAAAAACAAAAGATCAGAACTAGCATAGCCCACCATGAGACACTTCTCTCATAAATATCCTAGCTTAAGAAATCTGGTCTATCTCAATGGAGAGAAACTTCTAGAATTTGTCTCTTCCCTCACAAGTGAGTCAATGGGGTTCGGCCATGGAATTATATAATAAATTAATTTTCAAACATCAGCACTTTTCCTTTTTGCGTTTAAAAAGGTTATTTAAGTATTAGTGCAAGAGTTGCTACAAGAGCATGTGTTTCTTAATAATATATCAGCACTTTTCCTTTTTGCGTTTAAAAACTTAGTGTTCTTACGGGCATTTTAACTGCAAAAGGAGTCCACATTTTGCTGCTTTTCCTCCACCCAATCCTACCCATACACCGGCGACATACTACAGCAAACGGTGACCCGTACTAGTGGCCATTAGTGGTGAGAGCTCCGGTGGTACATTTTCTGGCCTCCTCTTCCTCTTCCTCTTCTTCTTCTTCTTCTCTTCCTCCTTTTCTTCTTTTTCCTCTTCTTCTGCACTGTGGTTGCTGGTGGTGGTGGCGCTTGATCTCCTTTAATATCTTTTTCATTCTAAAGCATCTCTCCATTGTTCTAGCTCTGAACTTAAGTCACAACAGATCTGCTGAGTTCTTGTATCCTTTGTTAATCTATCCGTTTTCTGTTAAATAAATTGAAGATAATACCAAACCTTTTCTTCCCTCTTCCCTTGCACATGACCACCTCTTCTTTTTTCCCTCTCACAATGAGAGTGTCTCTACATTCCTGAAATGGAAGTTATGTAGACACTTGGAATTTATAACCTGAAAAGAAAAAGACATGTAATGAGGTTCAATGCAGCATMAATGAATGGTATACTAACCAAAAGAGATATTGATAAAAGAAAAAAAATATATATAATAAATAAGCAAATTGGGGAACAGGTTAAGGAGTGGATAGCTCTTCCAATCATAGGTTTCCCTAGATATTTTGATAATAAACCATAGTCCCTGTTTGCTTTTCGGTAAGCTACTTACCCGAGTAAATGCAATTATCTAGGTAAGTTTTTCCTAGGAAACTAGTGCATTTACCCATGTTCTTTTATTTCCCAGGTAATGACCATTTTAGTCATAAAAATTCATTATTAAAAGGGGCATTTTTGTCCCATTCAAGTGTTAGCAACTTTCCTCCTATGTGGGAAAGTTATTTACCCACCTACGAAGTGATACCCAGTAAAATAAACTTTCCCTAGTCCCCACATTAATCTAAAAAATGAACATGGGATTCTTGGTCAATGAGAACCAAAATCCCATTGACCAACTTTCCCCCCCTCTCAAAATCCAAGAAAAGAATGTCCCCTAAGAGCTAAGAGGCAAAATGCAAAGTTTTATTCAATAATATGTTCCTTACAAATAATCCATAGCTGTCATTGAGCTATCACTGAGTCAAAGTGGCCCAACATAATTTCCATAAAGATCAATTTGGGGCCAAGTTGTTTTTGGGTTTCTGTTAGAATTTCAAACTTAACTAAACTCAACTTTTACATCAAAACACAGTTTTTGAACTTTTTAGCATTGAAACAAAAGTAGGGGGAATAACAAAAGACAAGAACTAGCATAGCCCACCATGAGGCACTTCTCTCAAAAATATCCCAGCTTAAGAAAATCTGGTCTATCTCGATGGAGAGAAACTTCTAGAATTCGTCCCTTCCCTCGCAAGTGAGTCAATGGGGTTCGGGCATGGAATTATATAATAAATTAATTTTCAAACATCAAATTAAAGGTTAAAATTCATCATGACATAGCAATGATGTAGAAAAACAAAATTAGGTTCAAAACCCCTTTAATATCATTTCTTTATCAACTAAGGATTCAGACTTGGCATTTAAAATAGAGATGCAACCAAAATAGAAATAGAGAAATGAAAAACACAGAAATGGAGAAATAAAGATAATGAAGAATAAGAAGAGGAGAAAACTAAAAATACTCATTCATTACAAGAAAATTGTTTTTTAGTGACGGACAAAAATCGTCACTGTAGATCATATGTCCGTCACTACAAAGTCTATAGTGACGGATAATCAACGAAATTGCATTCGTCACTATAGATGGCATCACTATAACATATGATGACGAATTTAAAAATCCATCACTAATGGATACCATATAGTGACGATTTAGTTCGCCACTTTTATTATTATTTTTAGTAATGGATATTTTTCTGTGTGTGACTAAAACTTATATATAGTGATAGATATGTYTGTCACTTTTATCACTATTATCATATAGCAAACAAAATTGTGACGGATTGTTCATCACTATAATAAACATATAGTAACAAAATTTTTAAAATTTGTCACTATTAATAATATATATTTGACTTGTAGATATAGTGATGGTGTTGTTCGTCATTATAGATACCTTATAGCGATAGACACTTTTGTGACTATTATCATATGAAAAGAAAAATTATGACGAATAATTCATCATTATAAATAAATGTATAATGATGAAATTTTTAAAATTTGTCATTATTAAATAATATAGTGATAATCATTTCTGTCATGATAAAATCAACTTGTAGATATAGTGACGGTGTTGTCCGATACTATAGGGTACTTATAGTGACAAACAATACCATCATTATAATAATCCACTTAAATATTAACAATGTTATTGTATATTGACCTATAAATAAAACCTATATAAATTGATAGTAATCACAAAATTATTCACCTCATTGATGTCCAACAACTTTATATTTAATCTCACAAAATATAATACTAAGTATATTATAAAAAGTAATAATAATCAAACTTCTTTAAATATTTTTCACATGTCAATTCTACAATAATTTGTGCATTTTACAAAAAGAAAAGAATAATAAACATTGATCTCCAACAACTTTATCAATAGTTGACTTTTACACAAATTTGACCTACATTTTACAAAAAAACACAATATGCATTAGCTAAAAATCATATAAGTAAATATAAATGTTTGTATAATAATAAAATACTTACATAATCTTTTACCAAGAAATCTTCAATTGTATTATATCTTATAAGGTTGTAATGTGTTCATATGATTCTATTAGTGATGTTAAAGGGCTAAGTATAGATTTAATGCACACTTCTACCCATCTAGTTCCTAATGGGTCTCTACATACAATTTTAGTAGGATTATAAGTTGATAAAACTTCTATGTTAGTGAGTGGTTTTAAGTGATTCTTTGGAAAAGAATAGAGCTATAACTTGTAGATGTTTAACTCTGTAGTTTTGATAGAGTATGCTAAATTTTGTTTGACTAGTCAATGGTTCTAAATGATTGAGAAGACAAAATTAGCCCTCTTCATCTTAGAACAGAAGGCAAGTAATGCAAGATTTGCACTCATGAGGATTTCAATTGCAAAGGGGCGGGCTCATGTTAGGTCTTTCTAGGTTTTCACTCACCAAGTTAGAAGGACCATGTTAAGTCTACACTCATGTTACATAAAACCGTTTTCAAATTTGGTTGCAAATGATAGGTTTGCACTTGTGTTGGAGTTAGAAGCCTTAAAAGAACCATTCAAAATAGTAATACAGAAAGAGTGAATCATACCTATAATGTGGTAAGTAGGAGGATAGTTCAAATGTCTACTTTGAAGAAGACAAAAAATTCAAATTGGAATTTTCTTGTTTCAACAATGTGCAAAATTTGACAGTTTGGTTTAACTTTCACAATAAAAGGCAAGCAATGCAATCAGGTATTAAAACATTTAAAAGCCATTTGAGAAGAGAAAAAAAGCTCATATACTCATTAACATTTATAGAGCCAAATACCAACACCTTTTTGGAAGTGCAACTAAAGTTATGGTGTGTGGTACATGTCTGAAGTTACTAAGGATGAGAAGATCATATTTAAGTAATGTTTCTAAAACCAACTTTGGACATCAAACAACAAGGCTGGAAAATCATCAGTTTAGTGGTTCAAGCACTCAATTAGCTATTTAGCTTGTGGGGAGTGTCTTTGTGGGTAGTAGATCTAAGCTCAGTTGAAGACATTGGTGGATAACTTATGGGTATTGTCTTTGAAGATAGCAAATTTGAGATTAGTTTAAGACATTGTGGATTTTAATTATTTAATTATATTTCTTAATTTGCAACTATTTAATATTTTTACAAGTAATTTAATAAAAACTATATAAATATAACTTCCTAGAGGAGTATTCATTCAATTGGTTAGATCTCAAAAAGCTACCTAAAATAAAATAAAAGATTATCTCAATTGCATACTTGAGTACAAAGTTATGGGCTCTAGTAATTTGTATTTATATGCCCGAAAATTTTCAAAAAACCTGCCAAATTACTAAAATTGAGACTAGTTCACCAATTTTCAATTTTTTTACCCAATTCAATTTTGGGGGTTATGACCAAACTAGCTAGGGCCTAGTCATGATTCAATTGGTCTAACTAGCCAACCCAGTCCAATTTTTATTTATATAAAGCTTTTTTAATAATTTATTTATTTTTCATAATTGAAATCAAATTGGCTCAGATTTGGATATCCAACATTCTTAATGGATTCAGATTAGAATCACCATTTATGAGATCTAATTGGATCTTCTGATCGAATTGAATCTCATACTCTACTATCATATTGAAATCGGATTTACACCTGATTCAAACCCGATTCGATCCATTTGCATCCCTAAACCGATCTATAGGTTGAATTGTATCTCTAGGTTGTTGGTCAACATTTCAAATGTCCAAGTCGGATGGAGTAGTTTGTGTGTCATCAAAAATATAAATATATATTATATATAATAAATAATATATAATTATGTTCTACATGTCATATATGTTTTATTTAAATTTATTTTTTATAAATAAAAAGCTAAAAATTAGGATTTTAAGCCAAAAAAGGAATCTTTTTGGCAAAATTAGTAGGGCAAGGCACCTTTATCACTTTGGAATTTACATATCTCAAAGAATTACACACAAATAGAAAAAGTCATCCCAACAAAACAATCTAGTGGACCTTACAACCACACCCCACCTTGTATTGGAAACATCTCCTCATGAATAAAAAATGAAAGTACGAGAGATGTTCCTGATGTGTGGCCATGACATATTGTAAGGCCAGTGTGAGGCATGCTCTATAAGGAGAAGATCCAGTTCATGCAAAAGTAATGCCCCCAAAAGTTGTCACATGTAATTTGTTACCCAATGACCAAGTCAAGTGGATCAATGGTTTAACTGCCCAATTGGAATGGGTTTTTGCCAAGTTAGTGACTTTTTGTCAAATCTCAAATTTAGGAAAATTGGTTTTGGAAAATATTTTAGTAATCAATTTAAATTTTTCTTAATGTAATTATTTTAATATTAAATTTTAATTTTTATTGATGAATTTTAATTATTTAATTATATTTCTTAATTTTTAATTATTTAATGATTTCTATTAGTGATTTAATAACAATTATATAACTAAAACTTCTTCAATTGATTAGGTGTGATATGGTTAAAATTGAGAACCTAACTAACTAATGAACCAAGTTGATAGAACAAGATTTCATAACCAATTCCATTTGGTTTGGTTTTATGTGGTCAATTTGGGAACACTAATATTAATATTTATAAACTCATAAATAACATACTAATATTAATATTTATAATAATATGTATTACTATGTATGAACTTATAATATTAATATGCATAACAATATATAATAATATATTATTTATTATTACTAAGTCAATCAGTTTTGAACAAAGTTTTAGGCAAACTGGACCCAAAATCAATGCTAAGTTATGTTTCGGACAGTTTGACCACCTAGGTCAATGGTGGATTGAAAACATAGAGATAGGATGAAAGATGATCATTGCATATTGATTTAAGGCAAGCAAAGCCTTAAATAGGTCAATGGTTTAACCACTTGATTCAAATGGATTTTGTTCAAGTCAATAGTTTTTAAACTAATGGTGAATTTGATGTTGACCTAATAATTATGGTCAGGTCACCATTTTATTGGTTCAACTCACCAGGTCAAGGACGATTTGCAAAACAATGTCTACATGCATATATACATATATACATATTGGTATAATATTTTATTAAATATATATTTCTTTCTCTCTTTATCTACACACACATATATAATATTAATGAATTTAGAAAATTTTGCATATTTTTATATAATTTTTATTTTATAAATTTATGGGCTAGTTAACTCAAATGCCAACCCTAGACATACAATATCGGGCCTAATGTATGGGCAATCAAGCCACTATTAACGGTCTATACAAACTTGACCTAAGAGTATCCTTAGGTAGGACTTAAATGGAATTTTGTTAAAACTTCTTTTGAAATGTATAAATCTATAACCTATTGCCCATTGTTTAGATATATCAATTCAACAATTCAAATGTCTAACTGATTAAATTATTTTAAATGAAATAAACTTTAAACAATGATTATGAGAGAATGTAACTACAAAAAATGTCCCAGAATGAAGATATTGTGATTTTAATTTGTGAAAAACATTTAATTGTTTATTACTAAAAATCAAGATTTTGAAACAAATACCTAATTGTTTATCACTATAAATAAAGATTTTGTGACTGGCATTAAAGTATTCATCACTATAAACCAACTTTTATAATTTTGTGATGAACATTTCTATAATTTGACATTTAGTTTTGTCTGTCACTATAACTCAATATTTAGCGACAATGATTAAGTTGTTCGTCACTATAAGTCAAGTAATCATGACAAATGATAGTTGTTCGCCACTATATACCAAAATTTTGTACTTTTATAACAAACATTTAATTATCTTCCACTATAAATCACGATTTGGTGATGAACCAAGGTTCAAAGTATCAAAAATGCCAAATTTATCAAAGAGGCAATTTTAAGAGACGTATTGGGATATGCCTTGGATACGTATGCCTATCGGAGAAAATCTATGATACGTATAAATACGCTTGGAAACGCTATAAATACTTTAATAAATCATAAAAAATAGATCAACAACACTTAATATAAGACCTCAATGAGGTATATACACATTAAATTAATATATTTTAATGGTTTATAGTGAAACATTATAGCTAATTATAATTTCATTTAAAATCCTATGCTTAACTATAATATATAAATTATAATTCTTAAGTTTTAATGTTTAATGGGATGAGAAAAACCCACTCTCCTGACCAACTATAAAACATGTATTGGCACAACTTCTATGTGAAAATATAATTAATAATTACTTATTATTTAAATAATTATTATTTATTATTCATTTCCAAAAATTATAAAAAATAAATAAACATTATATACTGTATTCAAAAAATAGTTATTAAAGAAGAAATTTCAATTGCTTTGTGGATATGATAGATCATCCATAGAAGTATAATATATTCAATCATTTTGATCAAATGATAAAATATAATTAATTAATTACTGTTTAAGTCTAAAAATATATAAAAAATAATTAGTAAAGAAGACATTTAAATTGGTCTATGGATATGATAGATAAATCCATAGATCTAAAACATATTTAATATTTATATGTAGAGAAAAAAATTACATTTTCAATTTTTTTGTTAATTTATATTTTCCCCAAATATGTTCGTGAAATTTCCATAAATCTACTGATAACAAAAAGAATTGTTATTTTGAATGTAAGAAGTGTAGATCAACATAAATTTAAACATTCAAGAAAAGAAAGAAATCACAATATATTATAAAAGATTAAAAAATTAAGCTATTTTTTCCATATTTTTTTCAAAATTTGAAAAATCTTTAAAAGAAATTAACGATTCACATTTGTTTCTTGCAAACTTTTGCAAATCTAGTACTTCGGGAAAAAAGGTTGGAGTTTTAGAGTCATTTAGGGGTGAAAGAAGGCTTATTTTGAGGAAAAGAAGCTTGCTTTCMCACGTTATTTTTTTTAGTTTTTGGCCGTATTTTTTTCATCGATATGCTATTGATACGCCTTGATACACCCCCAATATGCCCCTGATGCACCCCGATATACCCCTGATATGGGTACGATGTGCATGAAAAAAGACTAAACATCCGATTTCCATGCATATCTTGTATCGGTTTTTCAATGATATGATACTATACGCCCTGTATTAGGTGTATCGTATCAAAATTTTAAACTTGGATGGAACTTCAACCATCCGTTGCTAGACTCTTTATAGTGACAAAAAATCTCTTTGTTACTTTTTCGGCACTAAAGATTGTATTTATAGTGACAACACAATAAACTCGTCACTATAAATTATTTATAGTGACGGGCATCAATAAAGTCATTTTTTCTTGTAGTATTGTTGTCGTAGATTCATGATTAAAAAACTATCATCGAATTGCTACTTGAAACCCTACAAAATGGAGAAAAAGATAAGCAAAGTCAAAACTCAAATTTGTAACAAAAGTAAAATGAGATGAAAACTCGAATTTGAGACTTTGAAAATACCTAAGCAAAACTTTAACAGTGCAATGAATTTCTGTCTCCTTTGAGAGGAAGAACATAGTTCAACTAGGTTTAATTTTAAAATAGGGACATATTGTGTMTTTTCAAAATTATTTAGGGTATTTTTGACTTTGGGAAAAGTCTGAAATGTGTTAGAGCGCATTAAGTGCTAGGCCGCCATCTTACCATTTCGTATATGAAAAGCCATTTTAATCATTCTTTCAGATGTGAATCTAAACACGTCCAACGTCTAAAAGAAAGTTTTTTAGATATTAGACATGTGTTATCAAATGCCACCTTAAATATATCTTATGAGTTGAGCTCATTGAACTTAAACATACCCTCATTTATTTTTCTCTTTCACACTACAAGAAAATTGGATTTTAGTGACGAACAAAAATTCACTATATATCATATCTGTCACTAAAAAGTCTATAGTGATGGACCAYTAATGGAATTGTGTCCGTCACTATAGGCGGCATCACTATAACATATGATGATGAATTTAAAAATCCGTCACTAATGGATACCTTATAGTAGCGGTTTAGTTCATCATTATTATGATTAATTTTAGTGATGGATATTTTGTGTGCGTCACTAAAACTTATATATAGTGACAGATATGTCTGTCACTATTATAACATGTTTTAATAATAATCATTTTTTTATTGTTACTAAAATATAAAATAGTATAGATAAATGTTTAGTGATGAAGTTTTAAAATCCATCACTATTATATATTATAGTATTTGTCACTTTTGTCCCTATTATCATACAGCAAACAAAATTGTGACAGATTGTCCGTCACTATAAATAAATGTACAGTAACGAAATTTTAAAAATTTTTCACTATTAAATAAAATAGTGACAATCTACCACCATATAATTGACTTGTAGATATGGGATGGTGTTATTCATCACTATATATACCCTATAATGACAATGCTTTTGTCACTATTATCATATGAAAAGAACTATAAGTAAATGTATAGTGACGAAATTATTAAAATGTGTCACTATTAAATAATATAGTGTCAATCATTTCTATCACTATATAATCAACTCGTAGATATAATGACGGTGTTGTTTGTCACTATAGCGTAAACAATACTATCACTATAATAATCCACCTAAATATTAAAAATGTTATTGCACATTGACCTATAAATAAAATCTGTATAAATTAATAGTAATCACAATATTATTCATCTCATTAATGTCTAAAAACTTTATGATTTAATTTCACAAAACATAATGCTAAGTATATTATAAAAAGTAATAACAATAAACTTTTTAAAATATTTTTCACATGTCAACTTTGCAATAATTTGTTTATTTAAAAAAAAACAATAAACATTAATCTCCAATAACTTTATCAATAGTCGACTTCTACATAAATCGAACTTGCATCTTCTATTCATCCAACTCCTAATGGCTAAGTACAGATTTAGTGCACCTTCTATCCATTCAACTCCTAATGGCTCTCCACAGACAATTTTAGTAGGATCATCATTTGATAAAATTTCCAGATTAATGAGTGGTTCCAAGTGATTCTTTGGAATAAACAAAACTAGAACTTGTAGTGGTTCCAAGTGATTGAGAAGACAAAGTCAGCCCTCTACATCTTTAGGATAGAAGGCAAGTAATGCAAGGCCTAAACTCATGGGGATTTCAATTGCAAAGAGGCAGGCTCATGTTAGGTCTTGTTAGGTTTTCACTCACCAAGTAGAAGTTAAAAGGCCCATGTTAGGTTTACACTCATGTTACCTAAAACTGTTTTCAATTTTGGTTGCAATGGGGCAGACTCATGATAGGTCTGCACTTATGTTGGAGTTAGAAGCCTTAAAATAACCGTTCAAAACAGTAATATAGAAAGAGAGAATCATACCTATAATGTGGCAAGTAGTAGGATAGTTCAAATGTCTACTTTGAAAAAGACAAAAAATTCAAAGTGAATTCCTGTTTCAACAATGTGGCAAATTTGTTAGCCTTTGATTTAACTTTCACAACAAAGGCAAGCAATGCAATCAGATATTAAAACATTTAAAAGCCATTTGAGAAGAAAAAAAAGCCCATACATTCATTAAGCATCTATAGAACCAAATACCAACACCTTCTTGAAAGTGCAGCTGAAGTTATGGTGTGTGGTACAGGTCTGAAACTACTAAGGATGAGAGAGTTAACTAAAGTTGGATAAGGTCAGTTGATCAATGTACTGAACCCAATCCAACCAGTGTAAACTTGCCTAAATCCAATCCAACTTGTTTAAACTTGCCTGAACCCAACCCAGCCTAACTGAACCTAGATGAACCCAGCCGAACCCAATCCAACCAATTTAAACTTACTTGAACCCAATCCAACTTAGCCCAACCTAACTTAACCTAGATAAACCCAATCCAACCAATGTAAACTTGCCTAATCCCAGTCCAACCTGTTTAAACTTGCCTAAACCTAGCCCAACTTAATTAACCCAACCATAGCTGATCCCAACCTAATCTAGCTGAACCCAGTCCAACCTATTTAAACTTGCCTGAACCCAATCCAATTTAACCCAAACATCTAAACCTAGTTGAACCCGACCCAATCTAGTTAAACTTACTGAACCTAGTCCCAAACTTAGCTAAACCTAGTCCCAAGTCACAACCTTAGTTGAACCTAGTCCAAACCATAGCTGGATCCAAATCAACTTTCTGAACCCAACCTAACTCAACATGTGTAAACTTAGTTGAACCTAGTTAGAACCCAAAACTTGCTCAAACTTAATCCCAAGCACAGTTGAAACTAAACCTTTACATGTCTATAAAGTAGCAGTTTTGGTTACTGACCCGTATATCTACTGAAAACTATAACAATAGATCAGCCTTGAACCCACTACCCACAACCCCTTATTTATGTTAAAAGTCATAGAGTTAAACCAGCCTTGAACCCACCCTTATTAGCCCTTCTCACTACTGTAATTTATAGCAATAAACCAGCCTTGAGCCTACCTCCTTAGACCCCCTCCAACTGCTGCAATTTACAGTAGTGAACCAATCCCAAAACCTCTTTATCTTCTGTAATTTACAACATATAAGCCAGCCTTAAACCCACTCCCTTTACCCCAGCCAACTATTGCAATTTGCAGCAAAAAACCAGCAGTAAAACAGTTCCAAAATCACTTCCTTTAACCCTCCATCTGCTATGATTTTACAGCTGAAATTCATCCTTCAACCCGCCCCCTTTATCCCATCCAACTGCTGTGGTTTGTTGCAGCAAACCAGTCCCAAATCCACCACCTCAGACCCCCTCTTACTGTTGTAATTTACAGTAGTGACCTACAATAGAAATCACCCCCTTAGATCCCTTCTCACTGCTATAATTATTGCAATAATTTACCCCAATCCATTCCAGGTTGAATAGTCCAATAAGTATGACAGTGGATTGGACTGCACCAGTCCAATATTTTAATATATGACAGTGGGTCTAGGGTTGCATTGCAGTCTACGGAACCCATAAACTAGGGAGTAGGGAATATCAATAGGGATATCATCAATAACTTCAGAATGCTTTTGGGTGTTAACCTGAACCCACCAAGTTCTTATACATGACACCTTATTTGGATGATTGGATCAAACTCAAATCTTATACATGCCTTTGCAGAAAACAGTTGAAACTGCTTAATTGATATGTTTGTGCAGAATGAAGCAACCATAGTGGATGGATTGGTTCTTGGTGGTTAACTATTGCTTTGTGCATTTGGCACAGGAATTACATAGCAGGCTGTGTAACTATGTCATCAAAAACTGAGTTGGATGATGCCATTGATGCTCTTGATGGACAGGTAAGATGCATGCTTTCTTTCTTTTACTTTTGTGGTTCCATTAGGATGGCAGGGGTCCCAAGTATTCAGGTCAGTAAGTGTTCATCATGTCAACCTCTAGAAATCAAGGCAAGGGGACATGAAACACTTATGATGGTTCCAGTGATCTGGGGTCTTGGGAGGGGTGGATTGGGTAATCTCATAAATCTTTGAAATGAAGAGGCTGCCCTCAGACTCAAATCTGTTTTCTCATACTAATCCCTACTATTTACTGAGAAGATAAGTATTAGGACTGTTGTGGTAAATGAGAAGGTGAGGGAGGTGCATAAGCAGTTCCAGGTGACTGAGAAGACAAAGTTAGCCTTTTCGTTGGTTTTACAAAAAGCAAGCAATGTAGGGTCTGCACTCATGAGCAATCCTTATTACATATCAATAGGGGAATTATGGGTGTCAAGTTGAGAAGGCTGAAGAGCCTCCTGTTGTCAGAGGAGCAAACATTCAGGTCAGATCACCTCAGTTAAAGCTCGCATAAGCTAAGGCTTGAGCGAACATTTAGGCCTGTTAGGAGCACCTTATCACTAGCACATTGTGACCAGGTTCAATTCATGATCATGAGTCATGACCATCTCAATGAAACAATGATTCCTTAGTCACCATCATGCCTCCATGTGCTTTGGACCCATTTCTACAATAAGTTCTATTCCCATTCCCATCGCTCCTTTATCAGTAATGGAACATATGGCTCCATTTTGAAATCTGATTAGGCATAAAGTATAAAAAGCATCAATTTATTGGAGGAGAAAGAAAAATGTATAAGAAAAATCAATTATAATTATGTTAAATATCAGTTATTATATTCTAAAATGTAGATTAAGGACTAAACCAATTATAATTCTATTAACTATCAATCATAATTCTAAAATGCAGAGTAAGGGCTAAACCACAAAAACACACTACCATGAGACATTAATGTACAAAGAACTCAATTTTATTCATAATAAAATAGTAAATTGTCAGCATTGGATTCCTGAGTGCGCATATTGTCCAACACTTACTAGCCCCAATAATCCTTTCTTCCCTTATAAGGTTCTACATAAGACACATTTTCTTTTCTGGTGTGGGCTGCATCTCTTGGCAAGTGCCTCACCAAGGAACAGCTGGTGAGAAGGAGCATGATGATTCAAGATATTTCATGTTGTTTGTGTGGGTAGGAGGTGGAGTTCTTTAATTATCTGTGTATTAAATGTCCCATTGCCTTTAGCATGTTGACCCATTTTCTACAATATACTTCTCAAGCTTTTCCTATGTAATTTGTAGGGGGATGTATAGGAGGAATTATTTCCCCTGTAATGGTTCTCAGGATGAGTGAAGGGTCTCCTACTAATTAAAGTATTCTTCTCTTGTATATTGAGGATACTAATACCATGGAATTTTTCTATCAGCTTGTTCTGTTATTTTGTTTTCAGGAGCATCCCAACTCACTTGGACAATTATGCTGGACTGTGATGTTATTTTGTTTTCAGGAGCATCCTAACTTGACAAAAGTTGAGAAAAGGATAATTTTTGGGTTGATGGATGTCAAGAAGTTGACAATGAAAGCAAGCATCCATGCTTGTAGCACAAAATGAGTGTCTTCCACTCTGTGTGGTTGTCCAGGTTCTGTTGGTTGAGAAAGTCAAAGCAATTTCTATGGGATACAATGCCCCAGAATATGTCTAGAACCCTATTCTGAAAGTTCAACAACATAAGACATTGTTGCATTAAACGATGAGATTTATTTTGGCCAGGTTAACCATGTAGGTGTCTGATTAGCTATCACTAGAATATTTTACAATGACCAGGGATTGTTGTGTTGTGTCTGTCTAATATAGCAAATCAGTTTTTAAATTTATGGTTTTTTCCTTCTAGATCATTTTTTTGACATGAAGTTTTATGAAGGGTTTAATTTTTAATGACACAATAAGATATTTTATCTTTAAAATTAAGTATAAAACTGTACCAACATAGCCTCACTTGGAGAAGCCTGCTGACCATTTTCGTGTGTAAATTTGCAGGCAGAAGAAGCCTTTGCTCCCACCATTGGAGTCTACAGAAACACGTGCACTGGCTGAGAGTCTATATAGGTAATATATATTTTTTGGCTAAGCAGTAAGTAGGTAATTGAAAATGCCAAAGCTTTATACCTTCATAATACTCAACTTTAAGTCGGTATTGGTTACAATTTGTGTCTCCCAACTACAATCTATATAATCTACTCATGTTGTTTCTCTTTTCTTGCTTTTATACCAGGGACATTATTTGTGGAAGTCCAGATGTGAAGTGGGAAAGCATGAAAGGGTTAGAGAATGCCAAAAGACTTCTAAAGAAGCAGTTCTCATGCCTATTAAGTATCCCAAGTAGGTCTTTTCACTTATGTGGATCAAGCCATTGAAACAGCCCAATATTCTTTTACCTTCTCTTTAGTATTTTTTTTTTAAAATTTTCTTTATAAGATGATTAATTTAGTATCCAAAACCAAAGTGATGTCAATTTCTATTTAAGATACTTCCTTATATTACTGAAATTGAAAGTTCTGAACAAAGATACATGATTGTAAATTAGTCAAGTTCCACCTAAATAATCAAAAAGATGAAAAGCAAAAGGTAAGGTATCCTGCTTTTTGAGCTCCCAAGTGTTAGACAGTTTTGTATGCCCTTAGCTCCAATCAGTTCTGATGTACTTTTAACATTTAATGTAAATAAATAAAGTAAATGTTTGATTCGTGTTGTGTGGTATGTTTTTGTGTAAAACCCTTAAACTGGACACTTATTGAGACTCATGTTAGTTTAGAACATTCACAGCCGTTGGATAAGTCTGGGGAGATTTATCCTGCCAAGGCTGACACTGGTGTGCTGCCAAATGTTGGGGTGGCTTGTCTCAGCCGCCAAGGTGAGACCCAAGGCACATGCAGTGTAGGATTACTTGAATCTTTGAATCGGACCAGATTTCCAGTGTTGCCCTAGACCTTAGAGATTGATGGGAAAAACTGAAAAGTTACACCTGACCCTTAGACTCGATTATGATACTGCACTGGGTGCCGGATTAGGATGTCTTTGATATGCCACTCAGTGAGATCCTTAACGGGGGTCAAAACCTAGGCATGTTGGGACAGTCCGAGAATTCATCTGAGTGGGTGATCATAGTGATAGGATCAGCCCCTTTGTCGGACAAAGGTAATGATTAGGGATGCACTCTCTCTGATTGAAACTAAACTGCCGGCAGTTGATTTCAATCGTTGGAATTTTGTTTTGCAAAATTTATATATAAGATATATACTTATACACGGTTTCAAAATGTTTGCAAATGGTTTTAATTCCCGGGATCCATGTGAGTAGAGAGTGCAGCACTGTTCCTTGCAGCCGAGGGAGAGGTCCTCTCTTGTCGGGCAGTGCTTGATCATTATGGGCTGAAAGGTTAAGTGTAAGGCCATTTAGGGTTATACCTGATGGGCTAATCTTGCATCTGCCCATAGTCTCTGGGTTTTTATAAGATGGCTTGGCCCAGGGACCACTTAGTGTAAGTCTTAGGCCCATAGAGTCCATGTGATGGGCTCAAGGGTTTCACTGGGCTTTCTAGTGAATTCGGTTAGGCCTTGTAACAGAGGCTGGGCCGAACCCATGTGGCTGATGTGTAGATCAATGCTTGGGTCCCACGCCATACAAAGAAGCCCAACTAGGCAGCAGTCTAGAAGACCATTGAGCACTTAATACATGTTGGGCCTAAAGCCCATTTCGATCTGGGCTGATTTGATCAGTCACTTAAAGGGGCGGATCTGAGATTAAGTTAAGCCCAAAACTGATCTAATCTGCATATAGGATTAAGAAGAGTTCTAATCCAAATACAGATTTGGATTAGGGCAACTCCTAATAGGATTAGGAGGTTTCTTAATCACCAAGAAAGAGGAGAAAAACCTTAATTCGAATTACCTGAATTCGAACCCTAAGGGTTTTTAGTAGAACACTCTGCATTCTTGAGATAGGATCTCAGAAACCCTATAGAGAAGAAAATAGTAGTTCGCCACCTTCTTCGATAGCATTCTCCTCCAGCAACTGCCGCAATCTTTTCTGCCAGTTCGAGTTTTCAGTAAGAGAAGATCAAGAAATGTTCTTGATTGGTTTTTGTGGTGCTCGCTGCTTCCATCAAGTTCTTTAGAAGAACCTGGTTCGTGGGACAAACACTACTGGTTCGGCTCCATCATCACTGCGTCATCTTCAGTGGGAGCTGATCTTGGGATCTTCTTTGGGCGTGAACACCAACGTTGATATTTCTAATACTTGTTATGCAATTCTTTATTTTTATGTTGGTTGATATTTCTAATACTTGTTGATACTTTGCATTTTCCAATAAGCTATGGATTCTTCAATTTGTCCTTTTAATTATGTCTTTTGAAGTAAGATGTATTTATTGTAGAGAAAGGAAGATCTACAATGTTATAGCTACAATGCAACAGGAATGCCTTATATTATTTGATGCTTAGCATTTATCTTTTACCACTAGCACTACCAAGCACAAGGGTGCATGCCATTAGTCCAGGATTCTTATTTAACCAGAAGAAATCACTGTTTCATTGTTATATGTGTATGTTCATATTTTATTTGATATTACTGTCATCGAGATCCATTATATTTCCAAATATACGCTAAACATTTTCTCCATGTATCCTTATATAATAGTGCATTCAAGATATAGCAAGTCAGTTTATAAATTAGAAAATGGTGGCGCTAACAAAAACCGTGGATGATGAACGGTTGTAGAGTGAGAGTGTTTGAGAAGAGGGAAAATAGGATGATAGGTTGAGACTTCAGAAAGAACTCGAGATGGTTTTTGGTTTGCATAGTCGTTGGAAGGGAATATGAAGAGTCATTTCTTGTTTTGGTTGAGAGGGAGAGGCGGGAGATTTTCTTTTAAGAGTAAAAATCAAGTTCACATATGCGCACCCAACATGCACATCTCAATGTGCATTGTGGACATCTCCCGAAGTTGTCACTAGGAGATGATCTCAATTCTCGGTTAGGATGTGTTGTGGCACTACAGGAAAAAAATGGACATTAGCGGCAGTTTTTCTGGGCAGATAGGCGACTGCCGCTAGAAAGTTCAAAAGTCTTTAGCTCGCAACATTCAACCCCACGAAACACCGACCTTTTCCTCCCACCCGTTCTTTTATTTTCTCATCTTTCGTATTCCCGCTCTCCTCTCCCTCTCTCTCACACAGTCGATCATTTCTTACTTCTCTTTGCTCCTCTCTCATAGTCTTCCCGCACCATCGAAGACATCCAACCGGTGATTCGTATTTCCGCTCTTTCCCCTTCTCTCTCTCTGTTGGCTATTTGTCCCTTTGGTAGAATAGACTTCCTTGGATTTGAAGCTCCTTAGATCTAAAGCTTGAGTTCTGATGATGGCGGATTTGGCCCTCTAATGATATTGTGACATATGGCACCTCAGAACAACTAGGTGACACCCGGAACCACTTTGATAACAACTTGCCTTAGCCAAGTTGATGGTGTCCCACCTGGCGGCCCAGACGCGGCTTGGCGCAGCCTGGCACAGGCACGGCCTAGAACAGGCATGACCTAGCATAGGCACAATCTGGCCAGAGCCTAAGGGCTAAAATACCACATAAGACCTAGTCGCCTCTTCGGCATGGGCAAGATCAAGGAGAGTGGACTATGAGTTGCTCCCAGAGCCTAAGGGCCAAAATACTGAACTAGCGAAGACCTCCTCACCATATAAGACCCATTCACCTCTTCGGCATGGGCAAAATCAAGGAGCGGACTGCGAGTCGCTACCAGAGCCTAAGGAATTGAATCGATGCTTACGAGTTCATCGAATTATTTATTCCGGGCCAAAAGGAGAAATTTACTCCCTTCGCCGAGTTACTTTCAGCTCGGGAGTGGGGGGGCAAATGATGAGGGCGGATTTGGCCCTCCAATGATATTGTAACACATGGTGCCTCAGAACAATTAGGTGGCACCCAGAACCACTTTGGCAACAACTTGCCTTAGCCAAGTTGATGGTGTCCCACCTGGCGGCCTAGACGCAGATTGGCGTGGCCTGGCGCGGCCCGGCACAGGCGCAGCCTGGCATAGGCACGAGCTGGTGGCCTGGCCCTAGTGCAACCTGACCCTAGCGCGAGCTGGCAGCCTGACACAAGTACGAGCTGGCAGCCTGGCACAGGCACGAGCTGGCATCCTGGCACAGGCGCGACCTGGCGGCCTAGCCCAAGCGCCAACTTGGCGACCTGGCGGCCTGGCACAGGCGCCGACCTGGCGATCTGCGAGATGTGCTCACTGACAAATTCGGCATGCATATCCTAACACTCCCATGATCCTTGAAAGTTGGCCCACGTGCCGAACGATCTGGAGGGTAGTCAACGTGCATGGTGGTTACCTCCAGGAATCTCGAACCACTTAGATGACCTCGAAGAAATCTCGGATATTGTGCGTGAAGCCCACGCCAAACAATGCCTATATAAAGGCACCAACCCCAAGAGCAAGTAGGCAAGTAAGCAAGTAAGCAAATTCTAGCTCTCATACTTTGTGATTTTTAGCTCGCAGTCTACTATGAGAGTACTGACTTAAGCATCGGAGCGACCTCGCCGGGTTAGCCACCCCGGGTCCTCTGACATTTGGTTCCTTGCAGGTCTCTAAAGAGCAACGAAGCTCATCAATTCAGCTCGACACCTGGTTAGCTTGGCACCTCCCAGGCAGCTCGCCACCTGGTCAGCCCGGCACCTCATAGGCAGCTCGACACTATAGTCAGCTCGACACCTAGCCTGCCCAGCTCGACCTGGCGGCATGGCCCAGGCGCAATACATCAAGTTCATTTCCCGATTTCATCGGCTATGGCAGATCACTTCGAGTGCAGTAAAAAGTGGGAGACCTTCTTGAATCTGAAGTTCGAGTTCATATCCCGATGCAGCAATTTCTCATAATCAGGCAACAATCTTCTTGATTCAACGAAGGTCCTCTCTTTCTAGCAACTGTGTTAGTTTTTCTTTGTTTTGAAACAACCTCCTCGTCTTAAAGGAAGGGTTGTATCATTATTTTTATTTTGGATTTGGATTTATTATGCCAGTTGCCAAGAGATCCACACAGGCCAATTAGAGAAATTGAAGAAATTCTTCAGTTGTGGAGACTAGACTTATAATGTTGCTCATGCAAAGCCACAACAACAATCTACAATCGATGATGTGGTTGTAGATATATTGAAGGTGCAACTGTTCCAAATTCCTTGCCTACTCTATTAAGCCCGATTGGTTCCTGATGAAGGGTGATTTGGCCCGACCTCATAACAGGGGGACACATGGACACGACCTGGCATAAACGACAACTCATCATAGCCAGATCGCTACAGAGCAACCTCGGGTACCTTATTATCCCAAACTAAAGTTACTTCAAGACATGGTTACTTTGAGCTAAGATCATCCCGAACTAAGATCACCTCGGCACCAGACCACGACAAGCATAACTCGATACTGTCACCCAATACTTAATTCAGCTTGAGATTTGTAGACATCAGCTTGGGGTATCAGCTCGGGGATACCGATCTGCCCTCAAGGTAATCCCAAAAATCACTCCAACAGTTCCCGAACTCCACGGGATCACGCCTCGTAATAGCTAGCATTATCTCCCCATCTGATTTGGGCGGAAGTGATGAACTTTATCAGTTGGGAGCATTACCCCCAATTAACGTGGAAACAGACCTCATCGTAACGATGATCCCGGAAGCACTCCACGAAACACACGAGGTCTCCATTATATAAAGGCTACACCCTCCGGGGGTGCAAGGTATGCGTAATCTCTGTTCTCTAGCTCTCTTGCATTCTAAGCTATTATCAACTCGCAACAAGTACTAACTTAAGCATCGGAGCGACCTCGCCAGGTAAGCAATCCCGGGTTCTCTGATTTGCTTTTTTTAGATCAACCAAGTTCGTCGTCTACTGGAAGCTAGATCATCTCCAGCAAGGAGCAGCCAGATCGTTGTTAATCAATTGGCGTTGTCAGTGGGAAGCGCTACTAGAAGCCTCTTTCCACCAAAAATCTCAAACTCAGAATCAATGGCATCCTCCAGCAACACTGGATAGAACGGTGAAATGAACGTCTTCGGGGGGTAGCCTCAGATCCCGATTGTGTGCATCAGTCAATTCACCATACCGCTCTCCGCGGGTGGGATCCCAACACTGACTATGTCCCAAGCAACTATGCCCATGAACACCCAATTCCTCTTGTAGTGGGCGCGACGTTTGCTGACCCAACTGTGGTTTCCCTTGGAGTCGGACAGGATCAGCTCGACAACCTGGTACACTGCGTGTGGGCTATTCAAGCCCAAATGCAGCAGGTCCAACAATTTCAGCATTACTAGCAGTAGGTTTTGCACCACATCTACCAGCAGTAGTTCCCACCACTGTAGTAGAATCAACAGCTAGTTCCACCTGAGCATCCGATGACATAACAGAACAAGTCTCGCCGTCAGAACAATCACCCTCCTCGCTGGGGAGACTTCCCAGATCTAGAATCCTCTCAGGAGCCAAGTCTCATCCCATGGTAGGAGGGAAAGGCAAGTCAATCCTGCCTCGTAGCAAGTGAACAGGTCAGGAGACACTCAGCCCGCCAGAGCTACTTCACCTCGGCCCTCGCAACTTGAAGGTTCGCTTGTAGGGAACTGGTTCGGGGTTCTAGCCGCGGACTCCAGACGAGGCCCTTATGTTCTCAGTAGCCAGCATCAGCAATCCGAATCACTTCATGCCAGAACATTGCCCGACAACACGAAGGTCAACAACACCAATGCGGAGTCAGTCAGGAAGCAGCAAAGGCGGCGTCCTATGGCACGACGCGCAGTAGCTCCAAGCTAGCTCGTTGGACCTAGTTAGCATGAACAGCCTAAAGGTAAAGAGGAGGTGAGCTTGAAAGCCACGAAGACCGCTCCCCTCCTCTTCGTGCCATCTCCTTTGTCCTCCGAGTTCCTGGCCACCCCGATGTCGAAGGACTTCAAAGTACCTCCGCTGGATAAGTATGATGGGTCATTCGATCCAAATGATAATGTAGACTCCTTCTAGTCCAAGATGCACCTAGCTGGGGCTGATGAATCTTGCATGTGCGTTGCCTTCTCTACGACCTTCAAAGGAGTAGCTCGCACGTGGTACAAGAACCTCGCGATTGGGATGATTCAAGAGTTGGGTGCAGTTCATGCAGATGTTCACCTCGCACTTCATCACTAGCAAGAAGTGTCTGAGGTCATAAGAAAGCCTCCTCAACATAGTCCAGAGGGAAGGAGAGTCAATTCGAAGCTACATCAAATGCTTCAACGACACTTGTTTGCAGATCCCCAACCTGGATCCYGTTGTAAGACTCCCAGCAGCAAAGAAGGGTATCATCCACAGGGAATTCAACTAGCACGTAGTGGCAAACAAGCCTAAAGACATCACTAAATTCCTCAAGCTCGCCAATCAGTTCATCGGGACCGAAGAGGAGATGAACCAGAAGACTGAAGAGGAGATGAACCAGAAGATGACAACCCGAACAACGGTGGCAGCAAAAGAAGAAAAAGAAAGTCCCCAACCAGGGGAAGAAATAAGTCAGATCAGCATTCCCGAACTCCTCCGGTTGAAAGGACGAGCTACATGCCCCTCAACGCGAAGTGTGGAGAAATCCTCATGGCGATCAAGGATGCCTCTTACTTGAAGTGGCCACCTCGGTTGAGGGGAGATCCTACCACTAGGAACAAAAATGTTTATTGTCATTTTCATAAAGATCACGGTCATAGCACTGAGAATTGTAGAAATCTCCGCGACGAGATAGAACTCATCCGTCGCGGATAGTTGAAAAATTTTGTACAAAAAGATAATAAAAACCAGACAGATCGGCAGGGGGAGCAAAGGAGAGATGCTCCTAAGTCCAGTAGCAGACAGAGTGAACAACAACAGAGGCCGCTACTGGAGGAAAGACCGATCCGCGGAGTAATGAATATGATTACTGGTGGGTCTATTGTAGCGGGCTACACCTCGGCAGCAGGGAAGACCTCAGTTCGCGAACTGGAACGAGAAGAGCATAATCCTCCTAAGCGACCAAGGCTCGAAGATCCCATTTTCTTCATAGAAGGCGATGCGCGCAGGATTCAATACCCCCACGACGATGTGCTAGTCATAAAATTGAGGTTGAATGACTTTGAAGTAAAGCGTGTCCTGGTAGATTTAGGGAGCTTGGCTGACATCTTATTCAAGGACGCCTTCGACAAGCTCTAGCTCCAGGAAAACGACATCAAGTCCACAAGTACTCCTTTGGTAGGCTTCAGCGGAGAAGAAGTCAAGCCCCTAGGGCGAATTTCAGTACCTGTGGAGGTCGGCACGTGGCCCAATATCGTGAAGTTCAAGCACACTTTCTTGGTGGTCGTGACTCTCTCCCCATACAATGCCATTGTAGGTCGGCCTATCACCCATGCACTTTGTGCAGTGGTATCCACCTACTATTTGGCTATGAAGTTCCCCACAGACTTCGGAGTAGGGGTAGCGCGAGGCGACCAACTTAAGTCTTGCAAATGCTATGTCGCCGCCCTCAAGGGGAAAGCCAACTTAGCGGACGACGTCGAGCTAGAGTGACCTACGGAGTACACCGAGGAGCGAGATACACCAACAGAGGAGACAATCCACGTCCCTGTTTCAATAGAAGATCCAGCTAGAACTCTCCAGATCGGTGCATCGGTTGAGGAACCTCTCCGTTCTCAGCTGATAAGTTTTTATTTAAAAATTTAGACATATTCGCATGGTCCGCGGTAGAGATGCCCGGTATAGATGCAAAGATAATAACTCATAAGTTAAATATTGATCCTGTAGTCAGGCCCGTTAGACAGAAGAAACGTAACCTTGCCCTAGAGCACTGGAGGATAGTCGACGAGGAGGTCAGGAAGCTCCTCGTAGCCGATTTCATCAGGGAGGTCTACCCGAGCTGAGTATCTAACCCGTTCTGGTAAAAAAGGCCAACGGTAAATGGCGCATGTGCGTCGATTATACCGACCTGAATCGAGCTTGCCCGAAGGATTGTTTCCCACTCCCTAAGATTGACTGTCTAGTGGACGTGGCCTCAGGGCACGTGTTGTTGAGTTTTCTGGATGCATACTCAGGATATAACCAGATCAAGATGGACCCCACCGATGAAGAAAAAACGACGTTTATTATTGAGCTTGGCCTGTATTGTTACAAGGTCATGCCTTTTGGGCTAAAAAATGCTAGGGCGGCCTTCGAAAGACTTGTAAACAAAATCTTTGAGTTGTTGATTGGCAACAAGGTTGAGTGCTATGTAGACGACATGGTCGTCAAAACCCAATTTTCAAATTGTTTAATAAATGATTTACATTGTGTTTTTGAAATTTTGTGCAAATATAACATGAAGCTAAATCCAAATAAGTGCGTCTTCGGTGTCACTTCCGGTAAATTCCGGGATTACATAGTGAACCGACGTGGCATCGAGGAAAACCCGAAAAATAAAGACCATCCTAGATATGAGGCCACCTCGTAAATTGAAGGAGGTTCAAAGGTTGAACGGTCATATAGCCGCTCTGAGCCACTTCATGTCCAAGTCGGCAAATCGCTGACTGCCTTTTTTCAAGGCAATTAAGAAAAGTAAAAATTTTGAGTGGACTAAAGAGTGCTAGCTCGCCTTCGATGAGCTGAAAAAAATACTTAGCTAGCTTCCCGATTCTGATCCGACCCGAGGAAGGAGATGTTTTGAAGCTGTACCTCTCCGCGAGTGATGAGGTAGTCAGCTTGGTACTGATAAAAGAAGTAGATCGAGTCCAACGACCTATCTACTACGTCAACAAAGTTTTGCAGGAGGCCGAAACTAGGTACCCGGAGATCAAGAAACTGGTGTACGTGCTGGTCATAGCAGCTCGGAAGCTTCGTCCATACTTCCAAGCCCACACCGTTGTCGTCCTCACCAACAAGCCTCTGAGGCAAATCTTACTCAAGCCCGAGGTATCTGGTAGACTAACAAAGTGGGCCATCGAACTTAGTTAGTACGACATCCGGTACGAGCCTCGAATGGCGATTAAGGCCCAAGCCTTGGCCGACTTCGTTGTAGAATGTACCTTCAGCACCACAACCCCTGAATTGATTGAGTTCGAGCATAGAGAGGAAGCTTCAACCATTGCGGCACCAGTCCCAGTTAGAGCAAGCTCGACCTGGAACGAGGAGCCCTAGATCCTCCATGTAAACAACTCATCTAATCAACAAGGAAGCAAAGCCGACATTATTCTATACGGTCCAAGCGGGGTGAAGCTGGAGTACGCACTTCGGTTCGAGTTCGTGCCATCTAATAACGAAGCAGAGTACGAAGCATCGATAGCCGGGCTCACTCTACCGAACGAAGTACAAGCAAAACATGTTGTCATCTATAGTGATTCCCAGCTCGTGGTCAACCAGGTCACCAGTGATTATAAAGCTCGCGACCCCACCATGGATTCTTATCTAGCCAAGGTCAAGGAAGTTCTACGCAGCTTCCAGTCATATTTCATCAAGCAGATTCCAAGGTCCGAGAATGCTGAGGCCGATGCCTTGTCCCGGTTATCCAGCACGAGCAATAACACCATGAGGACCGTATATATAGAGAACCTACCTCAGCTCAACATTCTCGGGGGGGCAAAAGAGGTCACTCCTGTCACACAAGTAGAGCCGAGCTGGATTGACCCACTCGTGAGCTACTTGCTTCATGAGACCCTCCCTGCAGATCGCAATGCGGCTAGAAGGGTAGAGCGCCAGCCAACCAAGTACACCATAATAGATGGATGGCTGTATCGGAGATCCTTCACGCTCCCCTACTTGCACTGCTTGCGACCCTCAGAGGCCGAACTTGTTCTCTACGACACTCATGAAGGCTTGTGTGGCGGACACTTGGGGGGCAGGGCTCTCGCCTGGAAAGCGCTGCGGCAGAGATACTACTGACCGACATTGAAGGCAGATGCACTTGAACTCGTCAAGAAGTGTGATAAATTTCAAAGGCACACCAACATCCACCATCGACTTGCTGTCGATCTAAAGTACCGCACCAGCCCATGGCCCTTCACATAGTGGGGAATCGACATTCTTGGCCCATTCCCGCCAGCGACAAGATAGAGGAGATTCCTGGTAATAGCAGTGGATTACTTCACGAAGTGGGTGGAGGCAGAACCCCTAGCGACAATCACAGCCCAAAGTACACAAAACTTCTTTTGGAGAAATATAGTATGCCACTTTGGGTTACCTCGGGTGCTTATCTTTGACAACGGTAAGCAGTTTGAAGACATTAAGTTCCAAAATTGGTGCACCGAGATGGGAATACAACAAAACCTCACTTCGATAGCACAACCTCAAGCGAACGGGCAAGCAGAAGTCACTAACAGAGCCATACTTCGTGGACTAAAGGCCCACTTAGCCCTAGCTAAGGGACTCTGGGTAGACAAGCTGCCTAGTGTATTGTGGGCTTACCGAACCACCATTAAAACCGTAATGGGTGAAACCCCCTTCAACCTCACCTATGGCAAGGAAGCGGTAATCCAACCGAGATCGAGGTGCCTACATTATGCCTGGAGGCATACAACGAGGAAGCAAACGACGACGAGCTCCGAACCAACCTCAACCTGGTGGAAGAGGTACGGGACCTAGCGTACATTTGGACTGCAACCTACCAGCAAAGGGTGGCTCGGTACTATAACGCCTAGGTTAAGAAACGACACTTCCGTGTCGGCGACCTAAGAAGATACTACCTATAATTGCCGAAATGAGAGAGGACTATGAGTCACTCCCACAAGTCCAAGGACTAAATTGCCGAGCTGACAAACGACCTCGACACTAAGATAAGTCCCAGTCGCCTCCTCGGCATGGGCACACAAGACCCGGTCACCTCTTCGGCATGGGCAAAACCAAGGGTAAGGAGAACAAATTGTGAGTCGCTCCCAAAGCCTAAGCACCTCATAAGTCCCAGTCGCCTCTCTGGCATGGGCGAATTAGTCCTAGTCGCCTCCTCGGCATGGGCATATAAGTCCTAGTCGCCTCTTCGGCATAGGCAAAGTACCTCTAATGCCTAAGGCATAGACAACTCAAGTGTGAGCCCTACGATTTCTAGCCCACTTCGGCATATATCAACAGGTTGGGCTTGTTAGGGACAACCAACATTTAAATTAATTGTCCGTGTGTGGACAGGTCAAGTATATACCCTGCAATGTCGCTCACCTCGGCGTACATTACGTAAAGTTGCCCCTACTAATAGTCCTAGTAGACAGTTCGGGGTGACAAACACTTAGAATATTTTACACCTACTCCTACTCCTACCCCTGTCCAATTTTGATTGCCAGATCGGGGGTCATTTATACTTGGAATATTTTTGCACAAGGATTACTCAAAAAAGCTCGTATTTCATTGATGAAAAGAGTGAAAGTACAAAAGATTTCATTATAAACCCGAGCTYGGTGACCTCGGGGTGTACATCCAAAACACAAAAAGAAGAAAAAGGCAGAATCATGCATGAGGACTGCCAGCTGGGTCGGTCTCCATATGCTCTCCCACGTCCTCTTGACCCAAGGGTCCCGCCTCTTGGACTCTGTCGTCACTTTCCTCTTCTGATGAGCCAGCTCATTGTTCGCCGCCTTTGCCACCTTGGGAGTAAGGCCCGACATAGAGACGACTCCGAGATCAAGATCGGGGAACTTCTGTCGCATTAAGTACTTGCACAGCTTCAAACCAGAACGATAGGAGCTCGATCCATACTCAACTGAGGATTCCTTGAAGCGCTCAATGGCGTGCCTTCTTTCTTCAGTTCACGCCTCTTGGATGGCAGTCTCGAAGATCTTAGTTCGCTCTTGGATCATCGATTCGAGATTTTTGATCTCTCGTTGAAGCCTCACCTTCTCCTCGGTCATTCTTGAGATTAGCTCTTGTTGCTTCACCTTTTCCTCGGTCATTGCGGAGATAAGTTCCTGTTGCTTCGTCTTCTCCTCGGTCATGACCAAGATCAGCTCCTGTTGGCTTCGAGCTTCATTATTGGCCCAAAGTATCTCGCCCCGAGCTATGTCCAATTCGCAATGAAGCTTCTATGCCTTCTCCTCGGCATCCCAAGCCTACTTCAGGTAGATCTCGGACTGGCACATTAACAAATGAATGGCGGAGTTTACCTAGTAAAGAAAACCGAGGTAAGTACATGTGAAAAATTGACAAGGAAATAATATGTAAAGTAAGACACTTACCACCATGCAATAACTGGCAACTCTGCCTCCGAGCTGAGCTGTAGGCATGTTAGCCCACTCCGCGACCTCATTAGGAAAGATGGCATCCTTGCTCTTGCATAGTCCGAGCCGAAGAGTCATTATGCTTTCTTTGGGGGACCCGAGCCCAAGTGCAGAAGCGCTCTCTGGCTCACGAGGCTGGACGCTCACCTGCTCGGGTACAGAAGTGCTCCCCGGTTCATGAGGCTGAGCACCTTCCTCCTGGTCTTCATCCAAGTCCACTATGGGGGGTTGAGGGTGGACCTCCTCCTCGGGGAGCTCAGCAAAGATTGGCTCCACGACAAGGACTTCGGATGGGGTGGGGGCAGAAGAATCGACCTCCCGGTGAGGCTTCTTTGAAGCCTTCCTCTTTTTCCCTCTCTGAAAGCTCTTGAGAAGGTTCATGGCATCGACCTCTGGCATGGTAACTGCAAGAGTAAAAGGTTAGCCGGGAACTAAAGAGAACCTTAAAGTAAAAACCGAGGAGGAAACCTACCAGGAGGTTTCAGTCCAACTCGTACAAGCTTCTCCTCGGCCAAGAAATCTTTCATCTCTAGGCCAAGGTCCCTCCAAGAGTTGATAACTGCCCTAGTCTCCGCATCTAGGCTCACCCCAGGATCCTTGATAGCCACCCTCCAATGAGTTGGAAAAGACCAACCCTCAGGATTTCGGACAATGAAGTACCTCCTCTTCCATGCTGGAACTTTCTTCGGGGTACCGAACAGGATTTTAAATTCAGGCCAAGGAGAGATGTAGTAGCTTTGTCTGATGTCCCCACGTAGACAAGCAGAATTCTTCTTGATCGCACAGATCGAGCTGAAGATATCTAGGGACAGAGGTCAGTTATACATGTGGAATAAGGAGATAGTACCTACTATGTTCCGGATGGAGTTCGGGTGTAGTTGGTCAATGGTGATGTTAAAAAATTTTACTATCTCTATGATGAAAGGATGGAGCGGGAAGTGCAGCCCGGCCATGAGCTGCTCCTCAAAGACTGCGAGCTCATGTTGATCGTGAGCCCAAGGATATTGACATAGAGAAACACTAAAGACTAAGCAATCGGGAAGACGATAGCGAGCTACTAAGTATATTAGCCTATCTGAGGTCAAAGTAGAAGGACCGAAGTCGTCTAGATCCCAACCCCGGGAAGAAGACGGGGCCTCCATTCTAGAGGACGACCCCTCTTCCCGAACCTCGGTCTCCCCGAGCCGAGATGGCTCAACTTCGGGCACAAAATTTCCCTCTAAAGACCAAAGAGGGGAGTCGTCCAGCGACGAGCTGACCTCCCCAGTAGGGGCCGCGGATTGCACCTCGGCACCTTCGACCTCACTAGAATCACCTAAAAGTCTATCTATGCTAGAGCTAGACATGATTGAAAACAAAGAACAAACTTAGGAAACACGAACTCACCAAGAGAAGAATGACCTCGAAAAACGAAGAAGGATGTAGCGAGCTAAAGGATTCCGATGTGATCACAGAACGAAGACTTGCGAATTTGTGGCAAGAAAAATGAGTCTCAGGCCCCCCTATTTATAGCTGCTATGTCCAAAACCTAACAGTCGTGATTGTAGCAATCCGATGGCTCCTAGGAAAACCGGTTGCGCGACCCCCGAGGTTGAAATCGGTTTAGCGCATTTTTTGGCATCTGCGGAAATTATAGATTGCATGACGTCTGCGCATAAGCCACACACGACCTGGGTTACCCTTGGTTGAGACGAGCAGCCGAACTGGTCCGACTGACGATCTGTCCGATAGAATGGCCTGAACCTCGAGCCAAATCCACTTGTCACATTGTGAACTCCCCACACCAAGTCAGGACCCCTAGCTCAGGGAGTGGGGGGCAATTGATGAAGGGTGATTTGGCCCGACCACATAACAGGGGGACACGTGGACACGACCTGGCATAAACGACAACTAAACCTAGCCAGATCGCTATAGAGCAACCTCGGGTACCTTATTATCCCGAACTAAAGTTACTTCGAGACATGGTTACTTTGAGCTAAGATCATCCCGAACTAAGATCACCTTGGCACCAGATTGCGACAAGCATAACTCGGTACTGTCACCCAATACTTAATTCAGCTTGAGATTTGTTGACATCAGCTCGGGGTATCAGCTCGGGGATACCGATCTGCCCTCAAGATAATCCCGAAAATCACTCCAACGGTTCTCGAACTCCACGGGATCACGCCTCGTAACAGTTAGCATTATCTCCCCATCCGATTCGGGCAGAAGTGATAAACTTTATCAGTTGGGAGCATTATCCCCAATTAACGCGGAAACATACCTCATCGTGACGATGATCTCGGAACCACTCCGCGAAACCCGCGAGGTCTCCAATATATAAAGGCTCCACCCTCTAGGGGTACAAGGTATGCGTAATCTCTGCTCTCTAGCTCTCTTGCATTCTAAGCTATTATTAGCTCACAACAAGTACTAACTTAAGCATCAGAGCGACCTCGCCGGGTAAGCAATCCCGGGTTCCCTGATTTGCTTTTTTCAGATCAACCAAGTCTGTCGTCTACTAGAAGCCAGATCATCTCCAGCAGGGAGCAGCTGGATCGTGCTTAATCAGTTCCCAATCCGGCACCGATTTATTTGCAGGTGAAAGGCGGAGTTGTCATTATTTTTATTTTGGATTTGGATTTATTACGCCCGTTGCCAAGAGATCCACGCCGGCCAATTAGAGAAATTGAAGAAATTCTTCTCAGTTGTGGAGCATAGACTTATGATGTTGCTCATGCAAAGCCATGACAACAATCTACAATCGGTGATGCGGTTGAAGATATATTGAAGGTGGCGGTCGTGCCAAGTTCCTTACCTACTCTATTAAGCCCAATTGGTTCCCAATCCGACACCGATTTATTTGCAGGTGAAAGGCGGAGCGACTTATAGTTGATTGTTACTTTGGTAATCACGGCCATATTTCAAGTCGGAGTGAATCTTCTCGGTGGTTTATGGAAGGATTCTACCGACAACTCTGCACAGACATCACAAAAGCCACACACTGCTGGAACACCAATTCTGCTTACTCGAGCGCTGTTGTTCTTCTATTGGTTCATTACTTCCAATTCCGCATTTCTTTTAATAGTGGTGGTCTGGCTCTATAAACTTACGAAAGACTACTTAACTGGAGTTATACTTTGTCAGTAATTTGTTCTTCGCCTCGAGGATTTACAATCAATCTTGGATGGGTGATTGGTCAAAGCGTTTCTGCTATCTTGCACCATAAATTTACCCTATGGAAGAACTAATTTTCTTGTATAAAAAATTGGATATTTATCTTGTACTTAAGTTACCTCAATTTGATCTCTATATTGCTTTAGCAGTTTTCGTATTTGTTTAAAAGAATTCTATGATTCTATCTATATGAGAAGGTTAATCAATTGGGCATATTAGGTGTTAGACAGTTGTATGCCCTTAGCTCCAATCAAAATGATGTACATTATGAATTTATTGTAAATGAATGAAGTACATATTTGATTCATGTTCCTGTGGTGTGTTTCTGTGTAATACCCTTAAACTGCACACTTAATGAGACTCGTGTTAGTTTAGAATGTTCACAGCCATTGGGTAAGTCTGGGGAGATTTACCCTGCCAAGGTTAACTCTGGTGTGCTGCCAAATGTTGGGGTGGCCTGTCTCGGCCACCAAGGTGAGACCCGAAGCACATGTAGTGTAGGATTAATAGAACCTTTGAACAAGACCAGATTTTCAGTATTGCCCTGGACAATGGAGATTGATGGGCAAAAAACTGGAAAGTTACACCTGACCCCTAGACTCGATTATGATACTGYACTAGGTGTCGGATTGGGCTGTCTTTGATATGCCAATCAGTGAGATCCTTAGCGGGGGTCAAAACCTGGGCACGTTGGGATAGTCCGAGAATTCATTTGAGTGGGTGATCATATTGACAGGATCAGCCCCTTTGTCGGACAAAGGTAATGATTGGGGATGCACTCTCTCTGATGAAACCAAACTACCGACAGTTGATTTCAATCATTGAAATTTTGTTTTGCAAAATATACAGATATATATATATATGTTATGGTTTCGAAATGATTTGCAGAAGGTTTTAATTCCCGGGATCCATATAAGCAGAGAGTGCAACACTGTTCCTTGCAGCAGAGGGAGAGGTCCTCTCTTGTCGGACAGTGTTTGATCATTATGGGCTAAGAGGTCAAGTGTAAGACCATTTTGGGCAATACCTAATGGGCTAATCTTGCATCTGCCCAYAGTCCCTGGGTGTTACAAGGTGGCTTGGCCCAGGGACCACTTAGGGTAAGTGTTGGGCCCATAGAGCCCATGTGATGGGTTTCAGGGGGTGCACTGTCCATGACAGTGTATTCGGACAGGCCTTGTAACAAAGGCTAAGCTGAACCCATGTGGCTGATTTGTAGATCAATGTATGGGTCCCACGCCATACAAGGAAGCCCAACTGGCAGCAGTTTGGAAGGCTAAGTGAGCACACAACCTTAATGGGCCTAAAGCCCATTTCGAACTGGGCTGATTTGATTAGTTTAAATAAGGGCGGATATGGGATTAAATCAGCTGATAGGATTGGGCCTTGACCATATCCACTTAGAGAGTCCAAGATCTAAATAAGATTTAGATCTAGAAGCCTCCGAATAGGATTAGGAGATGGTTGATCTAATCTGCAGATAAGATAAGGGTTCTCCCTTATCACTTAAAGGGACTTCTGATCCAAATATGATTTGGATCAGCAACTCCTAATGAGATTATAAAATGATCCCTTTAAGGCTATAAAAGGAGGAAGGGGCGGCAGCCTTTAGATACACAAGAGAACAACACTCTAGTCTTTAGAGTTGAGATCACAGAAGAAAGATTTCTGCAATCCCTACGAAATTCTTTCTTGCCGCCTCCTTCCTGTCGCCGCCAGACCTCTAGTTCAATCTCCAACTTTGTGGGAGAAATCAAGATTCGATCTTGACATCAGCCCTTTGTGAAAGGACTGGTTGGAATCAGTGCTCACGTGCCATCCAGCTATTCTTGCGAAGGATCAGGTTCTTGGAAAAACGATGTTGATTCTACTCCATCCTGCACTGTGCCATATTCAGTGGGAGCAGTCTTTGGATCCTTCCTTGGGCATGAACACCTTTATTGAGAGATAATATTTCTCTGTATCAGGTATACCTCTCTCCTGCTCCTTTTTGGTTAAGATCTGGTTTAGTTCTTAGTTCAAGATTGATCCTTGAAAAATATGATTTTTCTAAAATAGGGAATATGATTCCCAGCAGAGATGAGAGAAATTTTTGAAATTCGCCTTGTCCCTTCCGCAAGATTTAGGCATCCATATGATGGATATCCCATCCATTCAGTAGTATCAGAGCCAGGTTCAAATCTTGAGCCAATTTAATTCAGATCTGAACCTGCGCAAATGGGTAGAAGGCGTTCCACCCTATTTGTGTAGATAAGGTTTTTGGGAAATTGTTCCCAAAATTTGTGGGGGAATAATCTGAAATTAATTTTATATAAATCTGAATATTTTTTAGAATTGTTCTTTATGATTTTCTTGATTTATGGGTTGTTCGTACAAGAGATGATCGAAATCTTGATTGGCGCAGGGAACCTGCAATCTTGCAGTTTCTTTATTTATTACATTTGGTCTGTAAATATTTTTTTTTTATTTTTTTTAGACTGAATGTATAGGTATTCGATCTGATGTAATATTAATAGAAATTAGGTTTTCTATTTATTTTATTTTGGATCGAAGATTGTGGCGCAAGGAAAGAGATTTCGTAGATGGGAGAATCGCTATTTGCGATTTGCAGATTGTGAAACTGCAAACTGTGATCTAAACTCTGTTTTGCAGGATGGATTGTGCGAACAGCCCTGCTTGACTGATTCTTGTTTGATCTTTTATCAGTTTTAATTTCATATTATTTTCTTGAATTAAAGATTTAATTAAAGATCAAACCTTAGACCCATTCGAACCAAGATTGGTACAAATTGTTTGAACTGAATCTAGGGTTCGATCAAGGCTGAATGTCAGCCCTAATTTTTTTCCTAAAATGAGCCTGAGGATTGATAACTAATTAAATGCTTAATTCGACCCAACCTGTAAGGCCCAGTTTTAAATTGTTAAAACTGCTAAAAGCCCACTTCGAAGGATAAAGCTATATGGGCCGAACTGATCAACTCTAATTCACCCATATACCTAGATAATATTAATGGTTAATATTATGGATTAAAATGGGCTTCAAATGGGCTTTATAGATAATTAATTGATTGGATCAATTCTTCCCTGCATGTGATGTATGGATGTGTGATATGCTACGTTCATGGGCCATAATTGCTTGGCCCATGCAGATACGATAGTGGCTCTTGCACAAACCATGTTGCCATGGTGTCCCTTCTGGTCATTGGATGACCTCCCTCAGTGGTGGGCCCCACTCCTGAAGAGGTTACATGCAGAACCCTAGCCGATTTAGGCCCACTGAAATCTGGCTTTATGAAAGTTAGTGGGAGGCACTTTGGTTTGACCTAAACTAATTTAGGGCRTAAATTTTTGTTCCCTCTAGTAAATATGAGTGCATGTGATAGGGAGATTCATGTTATGAACTCTATAAAGCCCTTCCATCATTAGCATGAGGATGGGTCCTTCAATAATGAGGAAACACACTAGAAAATGGGTTATCCATTTGCTGTTGGGCTTGTCTGAGTGATTCATAAGATGATAGGGGCGTCATAGACCGATGTGGGAGGGGCTTCACCAGAAAATGGGAACTCTCTCACGGTACCTTGGCATTCATGAATATGA
>NW_010729191.1:1666399-1680132 GCF_000365185.1 Nelumbo nucifera
ACTACGTCGGCTGATATCCCCAAGAAAAGAGTACGTGATACAGTTAATCCCACGTGCCTGTGGCATTACCGACTTGGCCATATCGGTATTGACCAAATCACAAGACTGGTAAATGATGGTCCTTTGGATTTTCTAACTATAGAAGATCTTCCCACTTGTGAGCCTTGCCTTCAAGGTAAGATGACAAAGAGACCATTTAACGGTAAGCCTGAAAGATGTACAGGGACACTTGACCTTATACATACTGATGTATGTGGTCCCCTGAGTGTTAGGACCTGTAACCAGCACGTGTATTTCATTACATTCACTGATGACTATTCTCGGTATGGTTACGTGTACCTGATGAGACATAAGTCAAAATCCTTTGAAAAGTTCAAAGAGTTCAGACAAGAGGTTGAGAAATAGTTAGGGAGAGAAATTAAGTCCCTTCGATCAGATCGAGGTGGCAAGTATCTCTCTGACGAATTCATGGATTACTTGAAGGTCAATGGGATAGTATCACAGTTGGCTCCTCCTGCTACACCACAGCTTAACGTTGTTTCAGAGAGGAGGAATAGGACCTTATTGGATATGGTCTGGTCACTTCTCGTCCATTCAGAGTTACCCACATCCTTTTGGGGATAAGCATTGGAGACTGCGATATACGTGCTGAATCGGGTTCCAACCAAATCAGTTCCTAAGACTCCCTATGAGCTTTGGACCGAAAAGAAACCAAATGTACGACATTTGAAGGTTTGGGGTTGTCTGGCTCACGTTAAAAGCACGAATCCAGACAAACTGGAATCCAAAACCATCCATTGCCTATTCGTAGACTACCCAAAAGGCTCTGTAGGTTACATGTTCTATGACCCAAGTGAGCAGAAGGTGTTCTGTAGTCGGAATGCCCAATTCTTGGAGAATGATTACATCCTGGACAACCTTTGTCAGGAAATTGTTCTTGATGAGGAGAGCTCAGATGTAGTGGGAGGTGTCCCACAAGTTCCAGGTAGTGACCAACTTAGAAGATCTACCCGGGTATCCAGGCCACCAGTCCGTTTTGGTTATGACCAGGATAGTTACCTGGTAGAAACCTTGACTAGTGAGGAGGATCCCGTGACTTATGCGGAAGCTATGTTGGACATAGACTCCCTTAAGTGGGTAGATGCCATGAGATCTGAGATGGACTCAATGGAGACCAATGGAGTCTGGACTCTAGTGGATCTGCCCTCCGGGGTAAAAGCAATTGGTTGCAAATGGATCTACAAGCGGAAGAAGGGCCCCGATAACAGGGTTGAGACCTACAAAGCTCGTCTAGTGGCGAAAGGGTACACTCAGAAAGAAGGCATCGATTATGAGGAAACCATTTTGCCTGTGGCCATGCCTAATCCATTAGAATTCTGCTAGTTGTAGCAGAATACCATGATTGCGAGATTTGGCAAATGGATGTCAAAACTACGTTCCTAAATGGAGATCTTACTAAAGATATCTATATGCAACAACCGCAAGGTTTTGTAGCTGCGGGTCAGGAACACATGGTGTGTAAATTAAATAGATCCATATATGGACTTAAGCAAGCTTCTAGGAGTTGGAACATCCGGTTTGACTCTATAGTCAAAAAGTTTGACTTTGAGCAGAATCCGGATGAGCCCTGTGTTTATAGGAAGTCTAGTGGGGATAAGGTTACGTTCTTGGTTCTGTATCTAGACGACATTCTACTCATTGGTAATGATGTAAGAATGTTGACTACAGTGAAACTATGGCTTTCATATCAATTCTCCATGAAAGATCTTGGAGAGGCCTCTTATATACTGGGTCTTCGACTCTATAGAGATAGATCGAAGTGGATAATAGGATTATCCCAATCTTCTTACATTGACAAGATTGTCAAGAGATACAACATGGAGAACTGCAAGAAGGGAAATGTTCATTTCAGGCACGGAGTCACTCTCTCCAAGAAGATGTCTCCCAAGACCTCTGAGGAGATTGAGGGCATGAAGGACGTTTCCTATGCCTCTGCCGTAGGGAGCATCATGTATGCCATGTTGTGCACTTGTCCTGACATTGCTCAGGTAGTGAGTGTGGTAACCAGATTTCAAGCCAACCCAAGGTAGGAGCACTGGACTATGAAAAATATACTTAAGTACCTTCGAAGGACGAAAGAGTTTTGTCTCGTATTCAATGGTAGCTCACTACAGATCCAGGGGTATACTGATGTCGATTTCCAATCAGATCCAGATGATAGAATGTCTAAATCTGGGTATGTTTTCGCGATAGGATCGTGTGCTGTTTCCTGAATGTCAACAAACAGGGGTCCAAAGTAGGAAATTAACAGTCCACAATCCAAGCCGAACACATTGCCGTAAGTGAGGCTACCTTATGAATGAAAGTGTTCATTCCGGAATTTGGAATTCAGCACATCACCCATTCTACTGTTGTGTGACAACACTGGACCTAAGAAAGGTTGATGTTAAGAGGTAGCATCAGCGAAGAATATGGCAAACCCATTGACTAAGCCACTGACACAGAAAGTGTTGGACCTATGTGCAAGTGGGAGCTGTTAGACAGTTGTATGCCTTTAGCTCCAATCAGAATGATGTACATTATGAATTTATTGTAAATGAATGAAATACATATTTGATTCATGTTCCTGTGGTGTGTTTTTGTGTAATACCCTTAAACTGGACAGTTAATGAGACTCGTGTTAGTTTAGAATGTTCACAGTCATTGGGTAAGTCTGGGGAGATTTATCCTACCAAGGCTGAATCTGGTGTGCTGCCAAATGTTGGGGTGGCCTGTCTCAGCCACTAGGGTGAGACCCGAAGCACATGCAGTGTAGGATTAATAGAACCTTTGAACCGGACCAGATTTCCAGTATTGCCCTGGACCTTGGAGATTGATGGGCAAAAAACTAGAAAGTTACACCTGACCCCTATACTCGATTATGATACTGCATTAGGTGTCGGATTGGGCTGTCTTTGATATGCCAATCAGTGAGATCCTTAGCGGGGGTCAAAACCTGGGTATGTTGGGACAGCCTGAGAATTCATCTGAGTGGGTGATCATAGTGACAGGATCAGCCCCTTTGTCGGACAAAGGTAATGATCGGGGATGCACTCTCTCTGTTGAAACCAAACTGCCGGCAGTTGATTTCAATCATTGAAATTTTGTTTTCCAAAATATATAGATATATATATATGTTATGGTTTCGAAATGATTTGCAAAAGGTCTTAATTCCAGGGATCAATGCAAGCAGAGAGTGCAACACTGTTCCTTGCAGCCGAAGGAGATGTCCTCTCTTGTCGGGTAGTGTTTGATCATTATGGGGTCAAGTGTAAGACCATTGAGGGCAATACCTGATGGGCTAATCTTGCATCTGCCCACAGTCCTTGGGTGTTACAAGGTTGCTTGGCCCAGGGACCACTTAGGGTAAGTGTTGGGCCCATAGAGCCCATTTGATGGGTTTCAGGGGGTGCACTGTCCATAACAATGTATTCGGCCAGGCCTTGTAACAAAGGCTGGGTTGAACCCATGTGGCTGATGTGTAGATCAATGTTTGGGTCCCATGCCGTAGAAGGAAGCCCAACTGGGCAGCAGTTTGGAAGGCTAAGTGAGAACATGTCCTTAATGGGCCTAAAACTCATTTCGAACTGGGCTGATTTGATTAGTTCAAATAAGGGGCGGATCTGGGATTAAATCAGCTGATAGAATTGGGCCCTGACCCTATCCACTCAGAGAGTCCAAGATCTAAATAAGATTTAGATCTGGAAGCCTTCTAATAGGATTAGGAGATGACTGATCTAATCTACAGATAAGATAAGAGTTCTCCCTTATCACTTAATGGGACTTCTGATCCAAATATGATTTGGATCAGCAACTCCTAATGAGATTAGAAGCTGATCCCTTTATGGCTATAAAAGGAGGAAGGGGCGGCAGCCTTTAGATACACAAGAGAACAACACTCTAGTCTTCAAAGCTGAGATCATAGAAGAAAGATTTCTGCAATCCTTGCGAAATTCTTTCTTGTCGCCTCCTTCCTGCCGTCGCCAGACCTCTAGTTCGATCTCCAACTTTGTGGGAGAAATCAAGATTCGATCTTGACATCAACCCTTTGTGAAAGAACTGGTTGGAATCAGTGCTCACGTGCCATCCAGCTATTCTTGCGAAGGATCGGGTTCTTGGAAGAACGCTGCTGATTTTGCTCCATCCTGCACTACGCCATCTTCAGTGGGAGTAGTCTTTGGATACTTCCTTGGGCGTGAACACCTCCATTGAGAGATAATATTTCTCTGTATCAGGTATACTTCTCTCCTACTCCTTTTTTGTTCGGATCTGGTTTGGTTCTTGGTTCAAGATTGATCATTGAAAAATATGATTTTTCTAAAATAGGGAATATGATTCCCAACAGAGATGGGAGAAATTTTTGAAATTCACCCAGTACCTTCCACAAGATTTGGGCATCCATATGATGGATATCCCATCCCTTCAGACATTGTTTTTTGTTTGTTCACTTGGCATTCCAAGCGTTCTCTTAGTGGTTCCCTAAAGTACAAAGTTACCCTGATCTTGGTTTTTGATCCTTCATTATTGACTACTAATGCTTTATATGTTATTTGTAGGGACTTGTCAAATAATTTTTTTTATTATCTAGATCAAGCAGATAGTCTTGTCTCTTCAAGTCTGCAACTTCTATAAGTGGATTACTTATTTATAAATCCTTAGTTAAATTCTATTGTATAATAACAGATTTATACAAAGGGTTAATTTATTTTATATCTAACTGCATCTACTATCATTTAGTTTCAAGTAAGATAGATAATGATAGATGATTTGGCTTATATTTAGTTTGATTATTTTTATTCATGACATCTTAATCCAATTGATAGGGTTAGGTGATATTTCATAATTTTGGTTTTACTCCAATTCTATGTTAATTTTGTCTTTCTTGTGGTTCTTTAATATTTCAATTGATTGGGTCATTATCAAAAAGAAAAAAGAAAAGTAACTGAAGTGCTTGGTGCATTGGTCTGGTTACTGTCATTTGAAAGCATTTGAGTCTTAAAATGTTCATGTGGATTCATCTTTAATAATTTATATGGTGGTTCATTGGGCTGGTTACTCTCTAATAAGCATCTTGTAACAAGATTTATTGGAGAAAGAACCTGAATGCTCCCTTAGCGAAATTTGAGAACCCCTCTGCTGGGGGTTCAACTGAATGCCTCCTAATCTCTGCAGCAGCTCTCCAATAAGACTCACTTTCCAGTCATTCAAATTCTGCTTGAATTTGGGTACCCACACTAACTGAGAGCCAACCCATTCTGTATACTCTTACACCACCCTATACTTTCATATGTGTTTTCTTTCTATTCTCCAATAAGTGGGGTAACGTGTCAAGTGAGGAGGCTTCAAATCAGCCCAGGCTGTTTTTTCCCAATAGATTGCCAAGCTTTTCTCAGAGGCCACATGGCAAAGACATTTCCTTGAATTGGGTAACACACTTTCGTAGAAGATTACCAAAGAGATAGGGAAAAGAGCAGCATGATGGGCTTATTTGTTGCATTGTAAATCTGTTAGACAGTTTTGTATGCCCTTAGCTTCAATCTGATTTCATGTACTTTTGACATTTAGTGTAAATAAATAAAGTGCATGTTTGATTCATGTTGTTTGGTATGATTCTATGTAAGACCCTAAAACTAGACACTTAATGAGACTCGTGTTAGTTTTAAATGTTCACAGCCATTGGATAAGTCTAGGGAGATTTATCCTACCAAGGTTGATACTAGTGTGCCGCCAAGTGCTGCGATGGCCTATCTTGGCCACCAGGGTAAGACCCAAGGCACAAGAAGTATGGGATTACTCGAATCCATGAACCGGACCAGATTTCCAGTATTGCCCTGGACCTTAGAGATAGATGGGCAAAACTGGAAAGTTACACCTGACCCCTAGACTTGATTATGATACTTCACTAGGTGTCGGATTGGGCTGTCTTTCATATGCCAATTAGTGAGATCCTTAGCGGGGGTCAAAACTTGGGTATGTTGGGACAGTCTGAGAATTCATCTGAGTGGGTGATCATAGTGACAGGACCAACCCCATTGTCGGACAAAGGTAATGATCGGAAATGCACTCTCTCTGATGGAAACCAAAGTGCCGGCAGTTGATTTCAATCATTGGAATTTTGTTTTGCAAAATTTATTTATATAATATATAGGTATTTTTGGTTTCATGTTGTTTGCAAATGGTTTTAACTCCCGGGATCCATGTTAGTAGAGAGTGCAACACTGTTCCTTGCAGCCGAGGGAGAGGTCCTCTCTTGTCGGGCAGTGCTTGATCATTATGGGCTGAGAGGTTAAGTGTAAGAACATTTAGGATAATACCTGATGGGCTAATCTGCACCTGCCCACAGTCCCTGGGTTTTTATAAGATGGGTTGGCCCAGGGACCACTTAATGTAAGTGTTGGGCCCATAGGGTCCGTGTGATGGGCTCAGGGGTTCACCGGGCTTTCTAGTGAATTCGGCTAGGCCTTGTAATAAAGGCTGGGCCGAACCCATGTGGCTGGTGCGTAGATCAATGCTTGGGTCCCACACCATACCAAGAAGCCCAACTGGGCAGTAGATTGAAAACCAATTGAGCACTGATTACTTAATGGGCCAAAAGCCCATTTCGAACTGGGCTGATATGATCACCCACTTATGGGGCGGATCTGAGATTAGGGTTAGCAAAAGGATTGGGCCTTTAACCTAATCCACTATAGGAGACCAAATTCAAATCAGATTTGAATCTAGTAATCTCCTGATAAGATCAGGAGTAAGCTAACCTAATCTGCATATAGGATTAAGATCATCCCCTATCTAGATGCAGATTTGTATGGGGATAACTCCTAATAGGATTAGGAGATTTCTTAACCAAGAAGAAAGAGGAGAAACCCTAAGAGAATTAACAGAATTCGAACCTAAGGTTTTTTAGCAAGAAAAACTTCCTGCAAATTGAGATAGGATCTCATACACACTCCAGAGAGAAGAGAAGCAGCATTCACCATCTTCATCTCAGGAGTTCTCCTCCAGCTGCCACCATTCTCTGAAAAGATTCGATCTTTGAGAAAAAGAAATCAAGAAATCAATTCTTGATATCAGTTTTGCAAAAGGAACTGAAAAGATTCGGTGCTCAGTGTTTCCAGAGGATTCTTGTGAAGGATTCAGTGTGTAGGATGCACTCTGTTGGTTCCGTTCTACAGATTGCTGTGTCATCTTCAATAGGAGCAGATCTTGGTGTCTTTTTTGGGCGTGAACACCAACTTTGAGAGATACTGCTTCTCTGGATCAGGTATAATTCCTCCCTTGTCTTTGTGTTAAGATCTGGTTCGGTTATGGTTCAAGTAGGATCCTTGAATATTGTATTCTAAATTTAGGGAATATGATTCCCAATTGGAAGAAGGTAGGAAAGTTTTGAAATTCGCCCACCCATTCCGCAACCTTTTTGGCATCCATACAATGGATCCTGCCATTCTTTCAAAATCTTAGTTAGTTCTTTATAACATTAATGGGGTTTTCTGCAAAGTTCAAAGTGAATTAAGTTAATCATCATTTGGACCCCATCAAATGTTGCTTCCAGATCTCATGGATGGCCACCACTAAAACAGTAAAACTATAGTCCGGGCCCACTCCCACTTGGTGATCTAAGTAATGCCAGTGCTAGTCTAGCTCTGGATGAAACCCCAAAAGCCATGTTATTCAAATTCATTTGAATGCTCTTATGGTTTCCTAGTAACCCATCAAAAGTCATGGGGATCTCAATATCTACTTATGTTCTAATTGTACAACAATTATTTGCTAGAGCCTGCAGATTGATTACTAAATTAAGGTGGACTTTAACTGAAAAATGTAAATAACTCAATTAATGATCAAATCCTTGTCTCGGATAAATATTATATATGAATAAACTTAGCATTGATGGATGGAATCTTTATAGGTGTATTTGTTCTTTGTGGCCAAAAAAACCATTTCTCTGTGTCCTGTAAATAAGCCATCATGTACTAATATTGATTGTACTGTAGATGCACATGAATTATTATAAATTTTGTGATCCTAAGAACCCATCATTTGCACTCAAATATTTAGTATAACAGTTTGTTTATAGAACGGGACTATTTGTGTGGTCTCACAGTATTTTGTTCAAGAGATTCAACTTTAGCCCATTTTCTTTTTCATGAACGTGACTGTTCTGTCCATCTCTAGAACCCCATATTTCCTGTACGTGGGCATATGCCTTAGGATCACCTGTAAGTGGTATTGATATAGTTACTGCAACTTTAATAGTTTACAAATTGTGTTATTTTTCTTAAGATAGTTGTAGGTTCAGAATTATTTACGTTAATTAGTTGGAAGTAGGCCTTATGAAAACAAGTAGCAATGGTATGGATGGTCAAAATCAACAACAGTTGGTTTTCTAACAAGTTCTATTTGTGTTTCTTTGGGGTATTTGTTCAAGCAAGTTGGATGGTCAAAATCAACAGTTGGTTTTTCTTGGTTTGAATGGTAGTTTGGACAGTCAAAAATATAACTGTTTTCCAAAATCATATTAAAACCCTTGAGTGGTTGCTTCAAGTATCAATGATATTTTCAATAATGTTGTTTAGACCCATTACTAGCACCTTTCATGAATCTTCTTTTGTTGTAGGTATGAAGACCAATTGCCATGGATATGTTAGACAGTTGTATGCCCTTAGCTTCAATCATAATGATGTACATTATGAATTTATTGTAAATGAATAAAGTACATATTTGATTCATGTTCCTGTGGTGTGTTTCTGTGTAGTACCCTTAAACTGGGCACTTAATGAGACTCGTGTTAAGTTTAAAATATTCACAGCCATTGGGTAAGTCTGGGGAGATTTACCCTGCCAAGGCTGACTCTGGTGTACTACCAAATGTTGGGGTGGCCCGTCTCAGCTGCCAGGGTGAGACCCAAGGCACATGCAGTGTAGGATTAGTTGAATCCTTGAACTGGTCCAGATTTCCAGTATTGCCCTAGACCTTGGAGATTGATGGGAAAAACTGGAAAGTTACACCGGACCCCTAAACTCGATTATGATATTGCACTAGGTATCGGATTAGACTATCTTTGATATGCCAATCAGTGAGATCCTTAGCAGGGGTCAAAACTTGGGTATGTTGGGATAGTCCGAGAATTCATCTGAGTGGGTGATCATAGTGACAGGATCAGCCCCTTTGTCACAGACAAAGGTAATGATCGGGGATGCACTCTCTCTGATGGAAACCAAGACTGCCGGCAACCGATTTCAATCATTGAAATTTTGTTTTGCAAAATATATTTATATACTGATATATATGTTATGGTTTCCAAAACGTTTGCAAAAGGTTTTAATTCCCGAGATCCACGTGAGTAGAGAGTGCAACACAGTTCCTTGCAGCCGAGGGAGAGGTCCTCTCTTGTCGGGCAGTGTTTGATCATTATGGGCTAAGAGGCCAAGTGTAAGACCATTCAGGGCAATACCTGATGGGCTAATCTTGCATCTGCCCACAGTCTCTGGGTGTTACAAGGTGGCTTGGCCCAGGGACCACTTAGGGTAAGTGTTGGGCCCATTAGGAGCCCATGTGATGGGCTTCAGGGGGTGCATTGTCCATAACAGTGTATTCGGCCAGGCCTTGTAACAAAGGCTGGGTTGAACCCATGTGGCTGATGTGTAGATCAATGTTTGCGTCCCACGCCATAGAAGGAAGCCCAACTGGGCAGCAGTTTGGAAGGCTAAGTGAGCACATGTCCTTAATGGGCCTAAAACCCATTTCGAACTGGGCTGATTTGATCAGTTCAAATAAGGGGCAGATCTGGGATTAAATCAGCTGATAGGATTGGTCCTAGACCCTATCCACTTAGAGAGTCCAAGATCTAAATAAGATTTAGATCTGGAAGCCACCTAATAGGATTATGAGAGGGCTGATCTAATCTACAGATAAGATAAGGGTTCACCTTTATCACTTAAAGGGAATTCTGATCCAAATATGATTTGGATCAGCAACTCCTGATGGGATTAGGAGCTGATCCCTTTAAGTCTATAAAAGGAGGAGGGGGCGGCAGCCTTTTAAAAAAAGAGAACAAAATATCCTGTCTTCAGAGCTGAAATCACAGAAGAGAGAATTCAACACACCTGCGAAAATTCTCTCTTGCCGCCTACTTCCTGTCGCCGCCACACCTCCAGTTCGATCTCCAGTTTTGTGGGAGAAATCAAGATTGGATCTTGATATCAGTTTCTTGTGAAGGGACTGATAGGAAGTTGTGCTCACGTGCCGTCCTGCTGATTCTTGCGAAGGATTAGTTTCTTGGGAAGAACACTGTTGATTCTGCTCTATCCTACACTGCTCCATCTTCAGTGGGAGCAGTCTTTGGATCCTTCTTTGGGCGTGAACACCTTCCTTGAGAGATACTATTTCTCCATATCAGGTATATCCCTCTCCTACTTCTTTTAGTTCTGATTTGGTTCGGTTCTTGATTCAAGATAGATCCTTGAAAATTGTGAATTTTCTAAAATAGGGTATTCAATTCCTAGCAGAGATGTGAGAAAATTTTTGAAATTTGCTCAGTCTAATTCGCAAGATTTGGGCGTCCATACGATGGATATCCCATCCCTTCAGTGGTATCAGAGCCAGGTTCAAGTCTTGAACCGCAATTGGATTAAATCTGAACCTGCACAAATGGGCAGAAGGCGTTCTACTCGATTTGCACAGATATAAAGTTTTTTCTGGAAAATTTGTTTCCAGTTAATGGGCAATTGATCTGAAATTAAATTTTATAAATCTGATTATTATTTAGCACTGTTCTTTATAATTTTCTTGATTTATGGGTTTTTCGTACACATGGAGATCGAAATATTGATTGGCGCAGGGAATCTGTGATTTTGTAGTTTCTGGATTTATTTTATTACATTTGGTCTATAAAAGAATTTTTTTTTTATTTTTTAGACTGAACGTATAGGTATTCGATCTAATGTAATATTAATAGAAATTAGGATTTCTATTTAATTTTATTTTGGATCGAAGATGGCGGCACAAGGAAGGAGATTTCGCAGATGAGAGAATCGCTACCTGCGATTTGTAGTTTATGAAACTGCAAACTGTGATCTAACCTTTGTTTTGCAGGATGGATTGTGCGAACAGCCCTATCTGATTGATTCTTGATTGTTCTTTTATCAGTATTTAATTTTAGATTAATTCTTGAATTAAGTCTTTAATGAAAGATCAAACCCTAGACCCATTCGAACCAGATTGATCCAAATTAATTGGACCGAATCTAGGGTTCGATCAAGGCTGAATGCCAGCCCTAATTTTTCCCACTAATGGGCCTGAGGATTGATGATTAAYTAAATGTTTAATTCGGCCCAACCTGTAAAGGCCCAGTTTTAAGTTGTTAAAACTGCTAAAAGCCCACTTCGCAGATAAAGCTATATGGGCCGAACTGATCAACCCTAATTCAGCCCATATACCTAGATAATATTAATGATTAATATTATGGATTAAAATGGGCTTCAAATGGGCTTTACAGATATTTAATTGATTGGATCAATTCTTCCCTGCATGTGATGTATGGATGTGTGATGTGCTACGTTCATGGGCCATAAGTGCTTGGCCCATGCAGATACGATAGTGGCTCTTGCGCAAACCATGTTGCCTTGGTGTCCCTTCTAGTCATTGGATGACCTCCCCCAGTGGTGGGCCCCACACCTCCTAAAGAGGTTACGTGCAGAACCCTAGCCGATTTAGGCCCACCGAAATCTGGCTTTATGAAAGTCAGTGGGAGCCACTTTGGTTTGACCTAAATTAAACTAGGGCGTAATTCTCTCGTTCCCTCCAGCAAATATGAGTGCAAGTGATAGGGAGATTCATGTGATGAACTCTCTAAAGGCCTTCCATCATTAACATGAGGATGGGTCCTTCAGTAATGAGCAAACGCACCAGAAAATGGGTTATCCATTTGTTGTTGGGCTTGTCTGAGTGTTTCATAAGATGATAGGGGCGTCATAAACCGATGTGGGAGGGGCTTCACCARAAAATGGAAACTCTCTCACGGCTCTGAACCTTGTCTGACAGATGCCAAAGGGAAAACTCATATGATGAGTGGATATGATCCTTCACAGAAAGGTGGTGGGGTTTTGCAGCTGAAACAGTTGGCTCCATGCACCCTATGTGGTTTCCCACATTTCCAGAGACAAGTCGCTRTCTCYRYCACTGAGATRGRWGGRAAATCTCAGAGATGAACAAATGGGAATGGAACATAGATTAAAATCCATGTCTATGTAATGAACATGAATGAAATTAGGTTGCGGACTATTGTTTGTTGTTTTACTAGAAAATGGCAAACGGACAATTTGCAAAGCTTCTTGACGACAACAAGCTTAAGGGCCCAAACTATGCTGACTGGTACCCTAACCTTATGCTGGTTTTAACATCGGAAAAACTGGACAAGGTAGTTAAGAATCTTGCCCCGAAGCATCCGGGTGATAGGGCTTCTGAGGCTCGAAGGAAGGAATACCAAGATTGGGAGGATAAAAACTCCTTAGCCCACTGCTTTGTCATTGCCTCACTGGACAATCCGATACAGAGGTAGTTCGATCAGATCGAATTTGCTAAGGACATATTGGACAGTCTAAAGACAATGTACGAGGAGCAAAACCGTTCTACTTGGCAGAATGTCTTGAAGTTGTTCATCACCACGTAGATGTCCAAGGGGCAGAAGGTTCATGACCATTATCTTCGGATGATGGGCTACATTAACGAGCTGGAAGCTTGGATCCGGGCTAGATCTTGGCACACAAGTAGATGCCACCTTCCTTCAACCCGTTCATAATGAATTATAATATGAACAAGCTGAATGTCAGCGTCCAAGAACTCAGCAATATGTTGTAGAGGGCCGAGGACTTAATTAAGAATGATGAGCCTGTGGCTATGCTTGCTGAAGCTAGAAAAACGGGCAAGAAAAAGAGAAAGGCAAAGAAGCCTCAAAAGAAAACTACTAAGCCCAAGAAGCAAAAGAAGGATTGGGCATCAGATGCGTGTCACTTCTGCAAACAATCCGACCACTAGAAGAGGAACTGTCCTCAGTACCTGGAATCCAAAAAAGGAAAGTTTGAATCTTGTGTCATAGAAACCAATTTGCTGGTGGCTTCTGCGTCCTGGTGTATTGACTTCGGGCTTCAACTAATGCGTGTAACTCACTATAGGGGTTCAAGGTAAGCAGAAGGTTGAATGATGGAGAGATGATGCTCTACTTGCGGACTTATGCAAGCGTTGCAGCTACAGCGATAGGCACCGTAGAGTTAAAGTTTAGAGAATGAACTATTGTATTGAAAGATTGTCTTTATGTACAAAATTTAAGAAGAAATTTGATTTCTGTCTCAAAACTGTGTGCGGTTGGATATTCTGTCTTTTTCAATAATACAATTACTTTTAAAAGAAACAATAAATTTATCGCATATGGGGAACTGGAGAACGGTATCTATGTTCTACATCCTTCTCTAGAAACTAACATAGCTGAAACTATGTCGGCTGATAACCCCAAGAAAAGAGTACATGATACAGTTAATCCCACATGCCTGTGGCATTACCGACTTCGCCATATCGGTATTGACCGAATCACAAAACTGGTAAATGATGGTCCTTTGGATTTTCTAACTGTAGAAGATCTTCCCACTTGTGAGCCTTGCCTTCAGGGTAAGATGACAAAGAGACCATTTAACGGTAAGCCT
>NW_010729191.1:1680418-1720250 GCF_000365185.1 Nelumbo nucifera
ACGAATTCAGGGACTACTTGAAGGTCAATGGGATAGTATCACAGTTGTCTCCTCCTGCTACACCACAACTTAATGGTGTTTCGAAGAGGAGGAATAGGACCTTATTGGATATGGTCCGGTCATTTCTCGTCTATTCAGAGCTACCCACATCCCTTTGGGGTACGCATTGGAGACTGCGATATATGTGTTGAACCGGGTTCCAACCAAATCAGTTCCAAAGACTCCCTATGAGCTTTGGACCGGAAAGAAACCAAGTGTATGACACTTGAAGATTTGGGGTTGTCTGGCTCACGTTAAAAGAACAAATCCGGACAAATTGGAATCCAAGACCCACCCATGCCTATTCGTAGGCTACCCAAAAGGCTCTGTAGGTTACCTATTCTATGACCCATGTGAGCAGAAGGTGTTCTGTAGTCGAAATGCATAGTTCTTGGAAAATGATTACATCCTAAACAATCATTGTCAGGAAATTGTTCTTGATGAGGAGAGCAGAAGGTGTTCTAGACTCTAGTAGATCCGCCCCCCAAGGTAAAAACAATTGGTTGCAAATGCATCTATAAGAGGAAGAAGGGTCCCAATGGTAGGGTTGAGACTTACAAAGCTCGTCTAGTGGTGAAAGGGTATAATCAGAAAGAGGGCATCGAATATGAGGAAACTTTTTTACTTGTGGCCATGCTTAAATCCATTAGGATCCTACTAGCTGTAGCAACATACCATGACTACGAGATTTGGCAGATGGATGTCAAAACTACGTTCCTGAATGGAGATCTTACTGAAGATATCTATATGCAGCAACCGCAAGGTTTCATAGCTTCGGGTCAGGAACACATGGTATGTAAACTGAATAGATCCATATATGGACTTAAGCAAACTTTTAGGAGTTGGAACATCCAGTTTGACTCTACTATCAAAATGTTTGACTTTGAGCAGAATCCAGATGAACCCTATGTTTACAGGAAAACCAGTGGGGATAAGGTTACGTTCCTAGTTCTGTATGTAGATGACATTCTACTCATTGGGAATGATGTAGGAATGTTGACTACGGTGAAAGTGTGGCTTTCATAGCAATTCTCCATGAAAGGTCTTGGAGAAGCCTATATACTGGGTCTTCGACTTTATAGAGATAGATCGAAGCGAATAATAGGATTATCCCAATCTATTTACATTGACAAGATTATCAAGAGATACAGCATGGAGAACTTCAAGAAGGGAAATGTTCCTTTCAGGTACATTGTCACTCTCTCCAAGAAAATGTCTCCCAAGACCTCTGAGGAGATTAAGGGCATGAAGGACGTTCCCTATGCCTCTGCCGTAGGGAGCATCATGTATGCCATGCTGTGCACTCGTCCTGACATTGCTCAAGCAGTGAGTGTGGTAAGCAGATTTCAGGCCAACCCAGGGTAGGAGCATTGGACTACTGTGAAAAATATACTTAAGTACCTTCGAAGGACAAAATAGTTTTGTCTGGTATTCGATGGTAGTTCACTACAAATCCAGGGGTATACTGATGCCGATTTCCAGTCAGATCCAGATGATAGAATGTCTACATCTGGGTATGTTTTCATGATAGGATCGTGTGCTGTTTCCTGAATGTCAGCAAACACGGGTCCTAAGTAGCAAAATAACAGTCCACAACCAAAGCCGAACACATTGCCGTAAGTGAGGCTGTCTTATGAATAAAGGTGTTCATTCCTGAATGTTGAATTCAGCACATCACCCATTCCACTGTTGTGTGACAACACTGGACCTACGGGAGGATGATGATAAGAGGTAGCATCAGCGGAGAATGTGGTAGACCCATTGACTAAACCACTGACACAGAAAGTGTTTTTGAAACACGTAGAAAATATGGGACTCCGACTTATACCAGATTGGACCTAAGTGCAACTGGGAGTTGTTAGACAGTTGTATGCCCTTAGCTTCAATCAGAATGATGTACATTTTGAATTTATCGTAAATGAATAAAGTACATATTTGCATGTTCCTGTGGTGTGTTTCTGTGTAATACCCTTAAACTGAACACTTAATGAGACTCATGTTAAGTTTAGAATGTTCACAACCGTTGGGTAAGTCTGGGGAGATTTACCCTGCCAAGGCTGACACTAGTGTGCTACCAAATGTTGGGGTGGCTCGTCTCAGCTGCCAGGGTGAGACCCAAGGCACATGCAGTGTAGGATTAGTTGAATCCTTGAAGCGGACCAGATTTTCAGTATTGCCCTAGACTCGATTATGATACTGCACTAGGTGTCGGATTGGACTGTCTTTGATATGCCAATCAGTGAGATCCTTAGCGGGGGTCAAAACCTGGGTATGTTGGGACAGTCCGAGAATTCATTTGAGTGGGTGATCATAGTGATAGGATCAGCCCCTTTGTCGGACAAAGGTAATGATCAGGGATGCACTCTCTCTGATGGAAACCAAGACTATCGGTAGCCGATTTCAATCGTTGAAATTTTGTTTCGTAAAATATATTTATATACTGATATACTTATATATGTTACGGTTTCCAAAATGTTTGCAAAAGGTTTTAATTCCCGAGATCCATGTGAGTAGAGAGTGCAGCACTCTTCCTTGCAGCCGAGGGAGATGAAATCACAGAAGAGAGAATTCAGCACACCTGCAAAAATTCTCTCTTGCCACCTCCTTCCTGCCGCCGCCACACCTCTAGTTCGATCTCCAGTTTTTTGGGAAAAATCAAGATTGGATCTTGAGATCAGTTTCTTGTGAAGGGACTCATAGGAAGCTGTGCTCACGTGCCATCCTGCTGATTCTTGCAAAGGATTAGGTTCTTGGGAAGAACACTGTTGATTCTTCTCCATCCTGCACTGTGCCATTTTCAGTGGGAGCAGTCTTTGGATCCTTCTTTGGGTGTGAACACCTTTGTTGGGAGATACTATTTCTCCGTATCAGGTATATCCCTCTCCTACTTCTTTTGGTTCAGATTTGGTTCGGTTCTTGGTTCAAGATACATCCTTGAAAATTGTGAATTTTCTAAAATAGGGAATTCAATTCCCTACAGAGATGGGAGAAAATTTTTGAAATTCGCCCAGTCTAATCCGCAAGATTTGGGCATCCATACGATAGATATCCCATCCCTTCAGGATATAGGTCTGATGTATGTAGTACTCAATGGTCATGGATGTGTGGTTCGTTCTAACAAAATGCATGTTTTGCTGCTATTGCTTTGTGGCTCTTTTGTGACCATTGTGAAGTCTGCTTATTTAGGTATAACTAACTTGTAAATGCTTATGCTTTGAAATGGAAATAATCTATTATCTCTTGGAAATGTTTTCATCTTTTAAACTACTCTATCAATTTGTCTATAAGGTTTAATATTTATTAAGTTCATTGGTACTAAATATTTGGACGGCTGTCTTGATTTTTATTGATGGACCCATTCAATGAAGTTCCAGCTAGAATTGCCTCCTAATTTCAAACTTGTATTGAATAGACATGGGTAGCATATGAGGTTATTCAGTTCTAAATTTAGTTCCAATCAGATCACCGTTGATCATTCTCCATACCATTCATTGACTACTTAGTCAAGTGATAGACACCGTCAGTTTCTAATTTCTAACACCTAGGAAATAAAGCAATGCAGCGTGTGATTACAATAATCCATGGCCAAAATAGAACCTATAGCGACTGCCGCTAAAATAATGTCTTAGGCCTATAGCGGCAGCCAATTCACCTTGTAGCGGCAGTTGTTCGTTTTTACCGGCAGCCGCAAAAACAGCCGCTAGAACCTATAGCGATACTTGTTTTAGCGGTACTTTGCCGATTGCCGGTAAAAATTTCTAGCGGCAGTTTTAGGGATTGCCGCTAAAAGTCATTTTTCCTATAGTGTGGGGCATCCGTGGATGTGCTCTGCATGGATTTAGAACTGCCGTTGATCAAGACAATTTGGACTGTTCGGCCTGGGAAATTCAGGCAACCGGTTCCATTTTACCCCAATTGGTCAAAAACCATTGAATTGGTCAATGATCCATTGATTTAGGCAGTCAACCTGTTCAACAAATTTTGGCTGTTTTTTATTTTTAAATATTTATTTTTTTATTTTTTTCAAATTTTATTGTCATAATGGACTGTCCATTTGAATTGGATGGTCAAACCGTCGACCCAGAAATTGGTGGCCAAAATGGTTCTGTTTCCGAGTTGTTTTTTAAAATCATGGCACTCTTCGGGGTATAGATGTGAATTTTTAAAAACCCTTTATTGATTTTTTTTTTATTTTTTGGTTTTGTGTGGTTACCATGGTTTTTGAATCGTCGTTGACTTGGATGGTCGGACCATTTGTCCTAGGAATCGTCCACGCAACCGGTTTCATTTTACCCCAAACCTGGTCCCTAGCCAAAAACTGTTGAATTGGTCAACAACCCGTTGACCCAGGTGGTCATTCTGTTCAACGGTTTTGGCCGTTTTTTTATTTTAAGTTTTGTTGTCAGAACAGGTCGTCTGTTCAAACTAGACGGTCGAGTTGTTGACTTGGAAACCGTTGGCTAGAATGATTTCTATTTCCAAGTTGTTTTTTAAAACAATGGTGCTTTGTGGGGTGTAGATGTGAATTTGTAAAAACCTTTTATTGATATTTTATTTTTTGGCTTTGTGTGGCTACCATGGTTTTTGAATCATCGTTGACCCAAATGGTTAGACTGTTTGGCCCAGGAAACCGATTCCGTTTTACCCCAAACTCGGTCTTTGGCTAAAAACTGTTGAATTGGTCAATGACCCATTAACCCAGGTGGTCGATTTGTCCACTTGTCGACCCGCTCAAGGATTTTTGGCTTTCTATTTTTAATTATTTTTATTTTTGTTATTTTTTATTTTCAGTTATAATATTATTGTATTTTACTATATCAATTATTCCCATGAAAATTTAAATGTTTTAGTGATCAATTTAAAATTTTCTTAATGTAATTATTTTAGCATTAAATTTTAATTTTCTTGATGAATTTTAATTATTTAATTATATTTCTTAATTTGCAACTATTTAATATTTTTACTAGATCTCAAAAAGTTATTTAATTATATTTCTTAATTTTAATTATTTAATTATATTTCTTAATTTTCTTAATGTAATTATTTTATTTAATCATATGGATATTCATTCAATTGGTTAGATCTCAAAAAGTTACCCAAAATAAAATAAAAGATCATCTCAATTGCACACTTCAGTGCAAAGTTATGGGCTCTAGCAGTTTGTATTTATATGCTAGAAAATTTTCAAAAAGTCATTAGATTTCTAAAATTGAGATTAGTTCACCAGTTTTCCAATTTTACTAGCTAGGTTGACAATTTTAGTCAATTTTTTAACCAATTCAATTTTGGGGGTATGACTAAACTGGCTACGGTCTAGTCATGATTTAATTGGTCTAACTAGCCGATCCAGTCCAATTTTTATTTATATAAACATTTTTTAATAATTTATTTATTTTTCGTAATTCAAATCAAATGGGATCAGATTTGGATATCCATATTTCTTAATGGATTCATATTAGAAACACCATTTATGAGATTTTGATTGGATCTTTTGATTAGTTGGATCTCAAATTCTGCTACCGGATCGAAATCGGATATACCCTTGATTCAAATCCAATCTGATCCGTTTGCATCCCTAAACCGATCATTACTATTTATGAACTTATAATAATATGTATTACTTTTTATGAACTTATAATAGTAATATAACAATATATAATAATAATTATTTATTATCACCAAGTCAATGAGTTTTGAACAAAGTTTTAGGCAAATTGGACCCAAAATCAAGACCAAGTGATATCTCGAACAGTTTGACCACCCAGGTCAATGATGGATTGAAAACACAAGGATAGGATGAAAGATGATCATTACATACTGAGCTAAGCCAAGAAAACCCTTAAATAGGTTGATGGTTCAACCACTTGAGTTAAATGGGTTTTGTTAAACTAATGGTGAATTTGATGTTGATCTAAACTATAATTATGGTCAAGTCACCATTTTATCAGTCCCACTCATCAGGTCAAGGATGATTTGCAAAACAATGTCTACATACATACATACATATTGGTATAATATTTTTATTAAATATATTGATGTAGTGCGATCCGGTCACTCCTAGCTGGCAAGGACTTCGGTCTAAACTGGCAACGGACAGCACCTGACAAGGAGAAATAAATGAGGATTCCCGGGGAGCTCGCCTGGAGGGAACACTCCGAAGCTTAAGTTAGAACTTTGAGAGGAAATTGTAGAGAATGCAAGTACCTAAGAGTGAGAGATAGCGCAATACAATTACCTCCGCCCCTTGGAAATCAGGGCCTTTAAATACTGTCAAATCGGGCGTAACCGCCTCTGGCCCTCTGACGCCATTATTTACCAGGGCTGTGTAGGTGGCCGTTGTAGGGCACTGGCCCAATCGGACTAGAGACATGACCTGGGAAGGACAGACACAATGCCACCTGTCGAGAGACGTGGGTGCAGTCCGCTAGGCTGGCAGGCACTGCACCGTCAGCCAGGAGGCGTTGATGCAGTCTGGTAGGTATGGTCTTGTCAGATAAGAAGCTTCTTGAAAATGCTGCATCGCTTAATAGCGAGCTGCCTTGTGAGAACTATCCCATAGCGAGCTACTGGGGTCATCCCGAGTTGATTCCGCCTGAGACTACTTGTCTTTGAGGTGGCCCTCTAGCCTGGGGACTGGAGCGAGCTGATTACCCCAGCTCACGAACTAGGATAGACTTCTTGGAGTGTTCCTCTTTGGCACACTGGTGTGCTCGAGCTCTCTCTATAGCGAGCTGCTCCCTCGCGAGTTGTTTTGTGGCGAGCTGATGGGCGAATGCTTCAGCATGCTCTTTACACCGAGTTGTAGCTAGGCTGTCACGCTGAGTTGTCACTTATGTCGAGTCATGTCCACGTGCCATCTACTCAGGAGGTCGAGTCAAATCGCCCTCCATCATATATATTTCTTTTTCTCTCACTCTCTCTCTCTACACATACACACATATCTATATCAATATCTATCTATCTATCTATCTATCTATCTATCTATCTCTCTCTCTCTCTCTCTCTCTCTCTCTCTCTATATATATATATATATATATATTTATGAATTTACAAAATTTTGCATGTTTTTCTATAATTTTTATTTTATAAATTTATGGGCTAGCTAACTTAAATGCCAAGCCCTAGACATACAATAGCAAGCCTAATGTATGGGCAATCAAGCCTTGCAACATTAAAAGCTATTAACGATTTATACAAACTTGACTTAAGAGTATCCTTAGGTAGGACTTAAATGGAATTTTGTTAAAAGTTTTTTTTAAATGTATAAATATATAACCTATTGCCCATTGTTTAGATATATCAATTCAACAATTCAAATGTCTAATAGATTAGATTATTTTAAATGAAATAAACTTTAAACAATGATTTTGGGAAAATGTCACTACAAAAAAATGTCCCAAAGTGAAGATATTGTGATTTTAATTTGTGAAAAACATTTAATTGCTTATTACTAAAGATTAAGATTTTGAAGCAAATACCTAATTGTCTATCACTACAAATAAAGATTTTGTGACTAACATTAAAGTATTCATCACTATAAATCAACTTTTATAATTTTGTGACAGGCATTAAAGTATTCATCATTATAAATCAACTTTTATAATTTTGTGACGTACATTTAGTGACGATGATTCATTTATCCGTCACTATAACTCAATATTTAGTGACAATGATTAAGTTGCCTGTCACTATAAGTCAATCAATTGTGACAGATGATAGTTGTTTGTCACTATGTATCAAAATTTTGTACTTTTGTGACAAACATTTAATTATTCAACACTATAAATCACAATTTGGTGATGGAACTTCAACCATCTGTTCCTATAGTCTCTTTATAGTGACGGAAAATTTTTTCCACACTTTTTCGTCATTAAAGATTGTATTTATAGTGACAATACATTGAATTCATCACTATAAATTATTATTAGTGGCGGACATCACTAAGACTCCTTTTTTTATATGTCTGTCACTAAATTCCATTTTTCTTGTAGTGTCATGAGCCTTTTTAATATTCTAAAACTCCTTTTTTAATCCTTTGAAAAGAATAGAAACAAATTTCTAGTGTCAATCTATTGCTTCAAGCTTTTGTAGTTTTTCAAGCTTTTAACTTTTGATTAGGTGATGCCCATTTACTTCAAATTATTCTGAACAATCATTATAACACTTTGCAACCCTGGGCTTTTCCTAAATTCTCTCCTCCTAATCTATCCTAATCTATAGACACCTAAGCCCCTGTCCAAGGAAGAATCCAATTACTTTGAACATAGAGCAGTTAATTATTTCGGTAATTATCACTTTCTTGATGGACTCTGCTTGTTAAACACAAACTATGATTCAAGAATTAATGATAAAAAATCATCTATTCCTTTTATTCTCTTTTTATTCTTTGATATGTAATATTCCACAGTACTAGAGTTTTTCATGACCCAGTTTATAGAGAGAGAGAGAGTTGGGGTTGGGTTGTTTTTTCAGATTTTGAAGAATGGTAAAAGGAAGAAAAGTCTTTTCAAACTACAAGATGTATATATTTAAGTCAATTTGAAAAACTTAAGAAATACTTACATCAAGGTATATTTAACTCTTCACCTTAAAAGCATTAGTATAAAGGCACGTGCTATACATATTTTTTTTAATATGTAGTGGCTTTTTTAATATGTAGTGTCAAAAAAAAGTAAAGGTGATTTTATTTGTTAATATCAAAAAAGTAAAGATGATTTTATTTGTTAATGTCAAGCTTTAATATATCCACTATCATCGTTTCTTTYATAAAGGAAAAGTGGTTTCTTTTGATTAAAAGTAGTGGTTGATTTAATAATGGTTTAAGGATTAGTGGTTGTTTTAATAATGGTTTAAGGATTAGTGGTTGATTTAATAACGATTTAATGAGTAGTGGTTGATTTAATAATGGTTTTCAGTGAGAAACTAAATAAAGGAGCAAAGGTTGCTTTAATAAAGGAGCAATGTTTTCTTGTAGGATTTTAGATAATGGGCAGTGTGACCTTATGTTCACCAACCCTCTCAAGTCCGATTAAACCTGGTCCAATCCAACCAAAGCTTAAGACTGGCTCAAGTTGTGTTTGGTTTATAGGTTAAGCTTGAATTAGGCCTAGCTTTATATACTTTAGTTTGACCATAGATTGGTCCTTGAATTATACACTTGGATTTAATATCGGATTGGTCTAGGATTATTATTAAACATGGATTTGATCTTAGGTTGGGCCAATTGAATTGAAGTTAGAGGTTTACACCTTTATGCTATGTTTGGTTTGAAGGAAAAGGTAGGGAAAGGAAGGGAAAGGCTGGGAAACCTTTATAAGGGCTCCCTGTGCTTTAGCACTTCGGAGATCCACTTCAGTGCTTATAAGACTGCTTCAACCGTTCACACAACCTTTTACAGTGTGCATTGGGAATATTTCCATGCTTGTATGTTGTTTTCAGAGAGAGATTCCCAATGCAAGGCTGCAAGGGGCTGTGTGAATGGTGCAAGCATGGTCTCATGAGGACCAAATCTGATTTCAACACTTTGTATTTATTGTAATGATATTTATGTTGTGTTTGGTTGTAGAGCAAATTTATCATGCACTATTACAACTGCATGGGAGTGCAAATGTAAAAAATGCAAATTCATGTATAATTTCGTTTTGGATTTTACTTTATTCTGCTTCATGTTTTAATTTACTTCACATGTACTACAATCAAACAAAATAAGCTAAAATTTGAAACAAAAATAGGTAAGAATTTACACTCAAATCATTTGCACTGCCATGATTTTGAATCAGTGCAAATTTATTTGCATTGCAACCAAACACAACCTTAGGCTCAGTTTGGAAATAGTACAAATATAAATTTGTAGAGTGCAAACCCTTGTATTTTATATTATTTTTTATGTATTTGTACAGTACATATTTGCATTTGTACTCTTTCCAATATGAGCCTCAATTTGGAAAGAGTATGAAAACAAATATGTACAGTACAAATACAAACAAAATACAAGGATTTGCACTCTACATATTTGTATTTGTACTCCTCCCAAACTAAGCCACTTTGGAAGCAGTACAAATACACACAAAATTCAAGGATTTATACACTACATATTCGTATTTGTACTCCTTTGAAGGCTTAATTTGAAAAAAAGTATAAAAACAAATATGTACCATACAAATACAAGGTTTTGCATAGCACGTATTTGTATTTGTACTCTTTTCAAAGCTTGGTAAGAGTGCAAATACAAATATGTTTAGCAAAGCCTTCTATATGGTATTTCTAAACCATGTATAAGCACATTTTTCTTTTGATAAATAACATATTTGTATTTACACTCTTCCCAAACAAAGCCCTAAGGCTGAGTTTGGAAGGAATACAAATGCAAATACGTAGAGTGCAAAACCTTATATTTTGTATTATTTTGTATGTATTTATATTGTACATATTTGCATTTGTACTGCTTCCAAACTGAGCTGAAGGACTCCAAGTGGTTTGGACAAAACAAAAATGGTAAGGGCAAACAATAAGATATCCGAAATTTTCTTTTCTTATACTAACCAATTTTTTTTCATGCAATGGGAGAAAAAAAGAGATGGGCTCCAGAAATGTAGAATATAAAAATGTAGATAGGTATTAGACTATGGGTATCTTTATAATAGCCAACATGATTCACAATATCGGTGATATTTGGTAATATATCCCTTGAAATATCCCCATTTGTTAGGTGGTATTATGAAATCTTCTAATAATCTTGTTTTTTTCTAAATATCCCCAATATTTTGTCGATATGTCAGCGATATTTCATATTTCATTGATAGACTGGGGTAGCTCGGTACATGACTCCGTCAATGTGATTGCATTGTAGACTATGTATTTAATATATAAAATTTTAGAATTTTATTAGAAAATTTTGGATATTTCATTAAATCATCATACATATTTAAAAATGTTTTCTTAAAATATCAAGCCAACAAGGAATTGGTGATTCGATAATTGATTTACTACTTTGATATGATTTACTTACTAAATCACTATAATTGGACAAAAAAAAAAAGAAAGTTTCATATAACTACAAAAAGAGTATTTTCAATTTAATGAAAATGTATAATAACAATAAAAGCTTAAATACTTAACAAAATACAAAATGAACAACAAAGTGGAAAATAGTAGGAATTTTATTTCTTGAATTTGAATAATACAATGGTCACAATGGATGAATGAAATATAGAAAATGGGATAAAATATAAAAAATTATAATACAATTATAAATTTAAAATAAAAAATTACATTGTTGAAAAAATAACTAATTTAAAAAATTAATATAATTTTAAAATTTGAAAAAATTTATAATAATTGAAATATTGAGTATGCGATAAAATAAAAAATATTGACTTCCTCATTTTTCTTCAAGTTTCACCTCCACTTGCATCTTCATTTGATTATCTCCATGTTTTTCATCATCTACTTTAGGTGAAACATCAAATTTAGCATCTAACCAATCTTTAAGGTAGATGCACATCTGTTGATATATAAAAAAAAAAAAAAAAAAAGATGATTAACCAACTAGAAGAAGTTACTGGGCCCACTAAAAAGAATTGGCCCATTACACTACATTGATGGGTCATGGGCTTAAGCCTCGAATTTTCAATACAATGCTCCTAAAGAAAAGGGAAAGAAATCTTAAATTTAAATATGTCATTCAATGGACAAATTAGCCAAATATTGGATTGGGATATAGAGAATCCCATTTAAAAGGAAATCAGCACACAAGAGGGCTTGATTGATTAACCAAGTTTGGAAGTTATGGACGGTCAAATAACTTAAGATCTGCATGGCTCCAACCTGTTTTGCCGAGTGGCATTTGGTTTTAAATAAGAGGGAGACAAATCCAATCCATTTCCTTATTTTCTTTTAAATGGAATCATAAATTGATCACCAAACCATCAAATTCAAATTTGAATTCATGTTTTCGGCCCAATTTGTCTACGAGAAGACATTATAAATAGATAGAGGAAGAAGAGCAAGGGGTCCTTTTTCGAGTTTTCTTCCTTCAGCTCCCTACCTTCAGCTACTTAATTCTTCTCCTTAGGTTCCTTTTGACAAAGAAGAAGAAGAGATAGGTTGCACCAAGATCAAAGTAGAAAGAACAAGGACTCCAGCTCTTTAACCACTAAAGCACCAAAATTGTTACAACTTCGTACCACATCAATTGGGGAGATTTTGATTTTCAAGTTCCTATGATAAAAAAAGGCTTTTGTCAATTTACTACAATAAAAGAGACATCATCCATCAATTTCTTGTAGCCAAGGAAGCTTCAATCAAGTTGCCACATCTAAAAAGAAATCTTCTATAAGCAAGGATATTGTTTTCAATTTTTCACGTTCTAATCATTGATTGATTGTGAGGAATTTTTTGTTCAAACAAGGTTAATTATTGCATGCTTCTCCTAATTGCAAGTTATAGTTGCGGTTTTGGATTTTGTCCAAGACAAGAGAATCAGAGTGTTTTCTTTCCAAAAAAGAAATAAATAAAATGAGTTTGTATCCCACTTACATTTCTTCAAAAAAAAATTAAATTTCTTTGATTTATCTTCATTAATGTTTGTGCTCCAAATTTATCGCAAAATTTGTGTCGACAAATTTCTAGCACGTCTAGTGGGATGTCTCTTTTCTCTCATCTCTCAAGTTAGCACATCAAATTGTTTTTGCAAATGATTTGGACACATGGCTCCAAAGAAAACTATTTCAAGTGTCGTCGGGAACAAGAAAAATGCCACTTATAGCTTAAGCTCATTTGGATCAATTACAATTTTAGCCTCCAACTATGAGAGGCCAACCACTCGCCTTATGACAACGTCTGGGGATTCACAACTGGTTGCACCTTTCGCCTTCTATGGAACTCAAGGGGTCCCTTAAAAAGTCCAAAATGCCAAAAATGGATCTTCAAGGTTGCCAACGACAAAGGACGCTAATGCGAAGGGGGTAGCACCGGCAAAAGAGTTCGTCATAACAAATCCATTTGATCATCTAAGTGGAGGAATGCCCACTGACACGAATTCGAGTACTGGCTCAAGGTCCAACTCCCATCCCAAGTCTCCTAAGTCCGGAGGGTTTGATTATATGCAGACTTGCTCCTACACTTCAGTAGCACTTTCGTGATGGCGGGAGCTACTATAGTGGAAGAATAACTTGCTGAGATGGTTGTGGTCACCGCTAAGTTAACAAAGACGGTGGAAGAGAAGGACCTTCAAATTGCTTCTCTCATAAATCGAATGAAACAAATGCAAACAATGGCATCTAGCCAAGGGCCTTCACACCCACCAGGGTTCACCCCACAAGTAGACCCTCTCCGAGAGGAGTTGCCAAAATGTACTAACATAAGGGATGCCCAACATGCTTTGTTCGCCTCCCTCTTAGTACAACTCCAAAACATGATAGCTGACATGATATGTGCTTACTATGAAGGTGTCTCATAATCATCCTCAGTGTATGCTAAGCCATATATTGAGTGCATTGATCATATGCTTATGCTATTAGGGTACCGACCCCCAAAGTTTCAACAATTTGACTAGAAAGGTAATCCTAGGTAACATATTGCGCACTTCGTAGAGACATGCAACAATGTTAGAACTTTTGGTGATTTGATGGAAAAGTATTTCATAAAATCGCTACGAGGAAATGCTTCTGACTGGTACACTGACTGCCTTTCTAGATCAATCAATAGTTGGGATTAATTAGACAGAGAGTTCTTGGATCTCTTCTATAGTACTCAACACACTGTAAGCATGTATGAACTCACTACTACAAAATATAGAAAAAATGATCCATTTGTCGACTATATCAACAAGTGGAGAAATCTCTATCTTAACTATCGAGACAAGTTCTCATAGTCTTCAGCCATTGATACTTCCATTCAAGGCATGCATTGGGGGTTGCATTATATAAAACCCCAAACATTTGAAGAATTGACCACCCGTACCGACTACTTTCGGAGAACATCACCTGGATGATTTCCAAAAGGAAAAGGAGAAGAAGGATGGTGAAAATGAGAAAATTGTTTAAGCCAATGCAAGTTCTAGCAACCTCAATAGCCCTTTTCAAGGTTATTGGGAAGAAAAAGCAAGAAAGAAATGAAATCAAATATTCAACAAGAGAAAGAAAATCCAAAGTTCACTCTTAAAGAATTGGAAGCGAAGGTGAATCCATTCCCTGATTCAAATGTCCTAGAAATGTTGGATGCCTTTTTAACCAAAAATATTATAGAGCTTCCTAATAGTAAATGCCTAGAAGAAGGGAAAATTGATCATCCAAAGTATTATTATTACCATTGGTAATTAGCCACCCAACTGAAAAATGTTTTCTTCTCAAAGATAAGATAATGCAATTTGCTGAGCTAGGAGTGCTCGAATTTGATCCAAGTGAGGACATAGTGGCCACCAACAAGATGGTTGTTACATTTGGATCCCATGAACTTAAAGCTCCCCAATGCCCTCACCGTTTTATCATCTACAAACTTGCATTGAGGGCAGCACTAAATCAAACCAAAATCCCTACTAACCCTTCTACTTGTAGCCATACACTAGGGGTAGTACTAAATTGAGCACAAACACAGGCCTTAAGTCCCAAGGAAATTCCTTCACCACGGTCCACCATGTCACTCTTTAAAGATGATTAGACCATCATTACACATTAAGAGCGTCATGCGACACACCAATCCACTCTACCTTGTGGACAATCAAAGCAAATTAAAAGGAATGTTCGATCATAGAAACCCTCCAAAAGCAAGAAAAGACAAGGCAAAAACACTGCTACTCAAACACCGTGAGTTGTAACTAATGATGTTTTGAGACAAGTCCCTCGACTTCTAATTACTCTACAAGAGTACATACAAAAGGAATTCTTTTCTAGAGGATGCATACCTGTGCATACAATTACATATTACACAGAAAGAAAATGAATCAAAGTTTACTCCTAGATATGAGCTTAAACTATCTATTAGAAAAAAAAATAAAATAAAACTCACTCAATATGATCCCAATACGAGCATAAACTGACTATAAGACTCTAGAGCATGAGTATAAACTACTTTACACGCTATGAGCCTAAATTATTTGTGCTCCCAGAAATGAGCATAAACTGTCTACAAAACTTCCAAGTGTGAGTATAAACTATTAAACTTCCAAAATAATTCAAAAAGTGCTCTTAGATACGAGCCTAAACTATCTATAAGACTCTAGGTATGAGTATAAACTATTTTATACCCTATGAGCCTAAATTATGTGTGTTTCTAGATATGAGCGTAAACTATCTACAAGACTCTTCCAAGTATGAGTATCAGCTATTCAACTTCCAAAATAACTCAAAATGCGCTCCAGACGTGAGCCTAAACTTTCCACTAAGTGCTCCTAGATAAGAGCCTAAACAATCTACAAAGCCCCAAATCGCAAGTACAAAGCACTTTGTGAACAATCCAAGAAATTCTTGCTCTTGCTTATAAGAGTGTAAACTTTTTAAGTTGGTGGTTGCATTACCAATTACAATAAAAAACACCAACTTGGGGATTATTTGTTGCTATAAAAAAAAAAGAAGATGAACCAACTAGAAGCAGTTACTAGGCCCACTAAAAATAGTTGGCCCGTTACACTAAATTAATGGATCATGGGCTTAAGCCTCAAATTTATATTGCTATGCTCCTAAGAAATAGGAAAATAAATCCTAAATTTAAATTTGTCATTAGATGGACACATTGGCTAAATCTTGGATTGGAATATAGAGAATCCTATTTAAAAGGAAATCAGTAGACAAGAGGGCTTGATTGATCAACCATGTTTGGAAGTTATGGACAGTCAAATAAATTAAGATCTGCATGGGCCTAACCCCTTTTGCCAAGTGGTACTTGGCTTTAAATAAGAGGGAGACAAATCCAACTGATTTCCTAATTTGCTTTTAAATGGGATCATAAATTGATCATCATACCATCAATCTAGTGGGCCACATATTAATTACACAATCTGGCTGAATTTAAATTTGAATTCAAGTTTTTGGCCAAACTTGTTTAAGAGAAGACATTATAAATAGATGGAGGAAGAAGTACAAGTGGCCCTTTGTTGGGTTTTCTTCCCTCTATTCCCCTCATTTGGCTACTCAATTCTTCTCATTGGGTTCATTGCTTTTGACAAAGAAGAGGAAGAGGCGGGCTATATCAAGATCAAGGAAGAAAGAACAAGGACTCTAACTCTTTAACCATAGAAGTACTAAAATTGCTACAACTTCATACCACATCAACTGGGGGGATTTCGATGTTCAAGTTCCTATGATCAAAAAGTCTTCCACCAAGTTACTGCAATAAAAGAGACATCATTCATCAAATTCTTGTAGCCAAGGAAGCTTCCACCAAGTTGCCACATCCAAAAAGAAGTCTTTTACAAGGAAATATATTGCTTTCAATTGTTCACATTCTAATCATTGATTGATCGTGAGGAAATTTCTGTTACACAAGGCTGACTATTGCTTGCTTCTCCTAATTACATGTTATAGTTGCGGTTTTGGATTTTGTCCGAGAAAAGAGAATTAGAGTGTTTTCTTTGCAAAAATAAATAAAAAAATAAGAAGTTTGTATCACACTAAAATTTCTTCAAATTTTTGTGCTCCAAATTTAGCACAAAATTTGTGTCAACAACATCTATAGGCTTTCATCACTCATGTAGTTTCTTTTGTTGTCCTTCACCCTAGTATCTATACTAAAACAATACTACAATGGAATTGTAGACACAAAAAGGGTTAATAGATCACGTGCCATGGCAGCAAGGACTAGATAGTTTCTTTTATGTCCTCTCCACCTAGCTAAAATATTAAAATTATCCCATTCCTCCGAGTTGAAGGAATCAGCTAAAGTAGAAATACTTGCTTATAAATAAAAATTAAGTTCAGTAAATGAACTTGTGGATGAAGTGTTACTAGATTTCTACCTCTTATTTATTAGAGCCAAATTTTGTCTTTTCCACTATTGGAACTAGATATTTCACCAGTAGAATTTGCACCTATACAAGATTTTCTATGCCCTACAACTTGAGATTAATATAAACTTTATATTTTAAATAATAAATTATTAAATTCTTCTTTTTTATTTCCAATTTCAATATTCATATTTTCACAATATGATTCAAGTAAAACTTCTAAACCATATTTCCTAATCATAGGATCTAATATTATAGCTAAGCAATAATGAGGAGAAATTTTCTCCCAACATTTTTTAAATTTATTTTCCATTATTTCAATAATACTTTGAAAATATGGATTTTTCCTATATTTTGCAAAAAATTCACTAATTACAAATAATCCTTTTACTAAAAGATAACTAGTTGAGTAATAAACAACCAAAACTTCATTAGTTGCATCATAAAAAATTTGTAAAAGACCTTTTATACAAATTGTCATTTCCTAGTCTTCTTAAAGTATAGCATTTCTGCATTATAAAAATTAGTAAGAATTAGTTTGTAAGAAATACAAATTTCTAACATAGAATAGGTAGAATTTCATCTATGTTGAACATCTAATACAAAATATTTATATTTTAAACCATAATTTTGACTTAAATATTTAAATTCTTGTTTTCTTGTTTCACAACTTTTAATATATATTATACAATTACTATTTCTAGAAATATGATGACAAATAATATTTAAAGAGTCTTGAATACATAAGTTTAAGATGTGACATGCACATCTAATATGAAATAGTTTACCATCTAAACATGGTTTTAATTGGGTTTTGAAAATATTTATTACTAAACCATTATTACTAATCAAGCCTAAAACTTTGTTTTGTTGTGTAGGTTTCCTTATTCAATAGTAAGGTTAATCACAGAGTCACTTCTTGATTAATTGTTGGACCTAACTAATCAAGCCTAAAACTTTCGCTGCAACTTAATTATCAAAAGGCTTTGGATCAGTTTGAAGGGAAGGGTCTTGAGCTTAATCATCAAGAATCTATGAATTTAGATTGAAATTTAAGAAAATCAATTTTTAGAGCTTTATTCAATTAACTCCTTCTTGGGTAAGGCCATCAATTCGAGCTTATGAGTTTTTTACTCGAGCCGAGATCAAGGATCTAGCTCAAACCGAGATCGAACTTGAGGTCGAGCCTAATACTACCTTGGTAAGCCAAGCTCAAGCCTCATAATATTCGGCTCAACTCAGCTCGAATCCACACCTAGTGAAGCATTTTGAAGGCAATTTATCGTATAGCCTTATCATCTTCATTTGGTGAGAAGCACCTATTCTGATGGCCTTTATGCACATATAGCCTCTTTGGCCTATTGTAACCAAATTTCCACCCTTTGGACTGTAGTGTCTTTGTTTTATTTGGCCCGTTCTCTTACCTTCTACTCCAATTCAGAATGGTGGTAGTCCTCCTACTTTGATAGAGGTGTGCTACTCATCTAGGATGGTTTGATGTCAATCTGGTCCCTCGGACTAGAAAAATGCCACTTCTATCAAGTGGGCTCCATCCTTGGCAAAAGGAACCTTAGTTGTAGGGACTAGTATTTTCTTCCCTCTATGCTTGAACTTGCCACACTAATAGTAGGTCGATGAGACTACCTTAAGCTCATGGATCCAAGGTTGTCTAATAACTAGTTGATATGTTGTGTTAGCCTCAATTAGGTGGAACCAAATAGGCATGTCAATTTCCATAACATGGATTACCTTGGTTTGACCCTACTATTGTTTCTCGGGCATTGTTGAAACTAATGATGCACACAAGCTCTAAAATAATGTGACCTCATCGAAGTGTGAGGGCATGGTATGTTGTAATGGACATCAAATCTAGTGATGCCCCTAGGTCAATCAATGACACCATCAGTTTCTCTAGTAGTTAAGGTTACAAGCTCCCCATTTGCTGCAGAGATGTTGGTGGTGGCTTTGACGATCATCCACTATTGGGAATTGGGGTCACTGAAACTTGGGGGAGAAGCTCTGAGGCTCATTTTAAGACATTATCTTTAGAACGTTATTTGCCCTCACTTAGTTTTATAGAGTTTGTTGTTGGGTTATAGGCAAATCTGTTCCAAGGATACAATAAAGTCTTGGGCAAGAATTTTCTACTAGCAAAGTTGAAGAGGTGAAGTTCCACTATATGTTCCATTATTTGACACATTTCAAAACTTCATTAAGAGTTTAACTCAATTTCTCATCATAACGGACAATAGTGTATGTTGCGATGGAAAATTTCTCAATGTTAGTGCTAACAGTCACATTGTTATAACTTATTGTTAGCTATTAAACCCAATATTGATGTTTTCAATTCAGGTTGGGTTACCATTACACGTGACTAAGGAAAGGGTTTTAATCCCATCTCTTTAGTTGCCATTTTTACTAATTCTCCGGGCAAACCTTTGGTAAGAGAATCAGCCAAGTTTTTACTTAACCTCACATAAATTATAGTGATGACTCCTTCTTGAATCAGTTGCCTAACAAATTTATGTCTTAGAATTACTTCATGGGCAAACCTTATATGTCTAGACTTACCATTATAGGTACCATTATAGGCTCTCGTTAGAGTTGCTTCATCATCCCAGTATAATCCAATATTCACCAACTTTGCTATGAAAAGATGGTACTATTATAAAACTCCTTGAACATCTAGTGAAGTTCTTTCTCCCCACCCTTTTCTTATTGGGAATTACATTCTTCAACAATGCTATCCATTTATTCGTTTACCTCCATGCCCATGTCTCCTACCTACCCTTCCAATTCCTTGAGTCATGCCTAGACATGGGTAAATGTCCTAACATAAGGTGCCAATTCATGCCTTAGCAAGATTTCCTTGTGTGCTTGTGGCCTAGGCACTTCTCATATTTCAATTTCTCCAGTTCATGACTTATTGTCATAAAGCCATCTTAGTACATAAAACTCTGGTATCAGTGTTTTGCATGCCCATGGTAGGAACAAAAGGCAAGATTCACCCTTGTTTTTGGGGCAGGTTCTTCATAACTTTTGGGCCTTTGTAAAACCCTTTCAATGACCCAATCGCCACTAATGGGATGAGAGTTTTTTTGAAACAAGGGAATGATTGGGGCAATTTCACCCTTGTATAGTTGCTCATTCCATTTTAACTCCCTATCTAGCTTCTTGGCCAAAAGGAGATCGACAACTACTTCATGGTGTTCTAATGGGTGCTTTACTTTTTTAGGTTCTCCAGGTGAAGTTATCTATTTGAGGTTCTCCAAGTGAACTGAAAACTCTATAGAGATGTTGCTAAGGCATAATTGTACCAAAACATGCTCACCTTCTCCTAGAACATGTTTCAAATTAAGACTCCTAGTGTGGGACCATTAGAAAAATTCATTGACCTCGCCATCCTTTTCTTGCTCCATGCACCCTAGTTCAACAATAGTGAATTCCTCCTTTGGTCCATAGAACCTAATTTAGTTGAATGCTATTTAGTCTTGAGTATTGCCCTTGCCTTCCATAGCCCATTCATGGTCAAATTTGGGCATTGCTCTTGCAACCAGCCTCCGTAATGTATTTGCCAAAAATGTTGGAGTTTGGATGGATTGAGTGTCACATGGCCTGATTTGAGAGATTAATGCAAACCAGTCTAGGTCTATTCTTCATCTAGGGTGGTTTCTACAAGAGCTCCAAGCTTGTAGGCTTGAGGGGATGAAGGACTAAGGGAGAGATAGATGGTAGGGGAGAGGTGAAAGGTAGAGACTTCTTTTGTTAGTTTGTTTTAGGCTTAATAATTTGATTTCCAAATTCATTCGGGACATTATAACCCAAGCTAATATTTAATATTTTATATGATTAATGTAATTATCAATCCGATTTTAGTTATTTTGGTTCCATACAGTTGTATGAATGTTTTCTCTATTGACCAATGAGATTAATGTTACATCTTTCATGAAAGAGTGTACCTCGTCATCAGATTAAGAAAGCATAACGATTAAGAAGAAATAAATCTCACCAAAGCTTTCCAACTTAACATACATTGATCTATTCTCCTACTCAAAGAGAGCACATTATTTTTAATTTGCAATTAAGTTTTAACCTGACATGGACCACATACCAACCTTTGATATAGGATCATCTCTTATTATATGTGTTAGGAAAAATGGGTCTTTAAAACATTAATTGCCTCCACTCAGTTTTATTGAGTTTGTTGTTAGATTATATGCAAATTCATTTCAATGATAAAATAAGCCTTGAGTGAGAAATTGAAACTAGCAAAGTTGAAGAGTCTCAAAAGAAACCTTTTATGAGACACAGTAGCAGATAGAACAGAGAGAGACAACAGAGGAAGGTGTTGGTTCAAAAAACTTAATCACTATTAACTTTGAATAGTACCTCTTGATCACACTCAATCGAATCATGACTATTGAAACATCAACGGTTAGTCTCGCACCAAAAGTGCACCTCTAAGGCACTTTATTGTATTGCACAATTGCATACATGTGTACGCATACGTTGCCCAATGGCAGCCCTCTATACTCTCCTCTTTATTTCTAAGGAATGTAAATAAGTTCATATTTAAAAACTCAAAACAAGTTCTATAATTTTCTAATGTAGGACAAGGTAAAAACTACTTTTGATAAGAGAAGAATTATTTTTTCAAGACATGTGTGCAAATGTGTTTTTCCATGTAATTGATTAATCAAACCCCATTGGATTTAATCTATAATGAGATTAAAATCCAACAAATATGTTCAAAATAAGGAAACTCATACATAAATACATAAGGTATATGAGCCAAATTGAATTCTACCAATGGAAAATCACTTTAATGTACATGTAGACCATTAACTAAGTCGAGCAAGGACACATCTAAGATGACACTATAATTAATTTACATTCTTGGCACTGAAAAGCCACTCCTAAACTCATTGAGATATTGAAATTTGAGAATTTTATATTTCTCGTTGTCTCTTACTCAGTCATTAATGCTCAAAGACTCCTGTTCCTTGACCAATGATAGCTATTGAGTTGCAGCAACAGTGTCAAGGTTCCAAGAAACTCAAAAGTTAAAACGAATAATGGCAATGGAGATTTACTGTTATTGATTAGGAGGGTAAATCAATAGTGTAGCAAAGTATTGACCGAATCAAGTGGGGCCATACATGATTGTATATATGAAGATACGAATTCAATGTTTTGTTGTTTCCTTATTCTTTGATTTTTCTTTAATCCTCTTTGGTATAATGATGATAAAGACAGCATTGATTCCTATGGATTCCTAATTTCATCATGCATCTACAACTTAAATGCTTAACTGACTTGTATTTTTTGCTTTTTGGTTTGATTTTTGAAATTCATTTATCATCCTTTGTTTCCCTTCTTTCTCATCACGATCAAGAAAACAATTGGGTACTTGGAAGCAAGGTTTAAAATTTAGATACGATACGCTTGATACGGGGTATATCGCATCGTATCTTTGAAAAATAAATACGGGATATGCATGGAAATCAATTGTATCGTATTTTTTCATGTGTATCGGACCCGTATCAGGGCATATTTGTAGCATATCAACAAAAAAGAGAGGCCAAAAACTACAAAAATAAATAATGGGGGAAAGCAAACTTCTTTTCCCTGAAATAATGCTTTTTTCACCCTCAAATTGTTCTAAAACTCCAAACCTCATTTCTAGAGTACTAGATTTGCAAAAATTTGCAAGAAACAAGTGTGAATCGTTAAATTTGTTTGAAGATTTTTCAAATTTTGAAAAAATATGGCAAAAGTAGGTAATTTTTTTTCAATTTTTATAATATCTTGTGATTTCTTTTTTTTCCTGAATGTTTAAATTTATGTTGATCTACATTTCTTACATTAAAAATCACAATTTTTTTTTGTGTTATTAGTAGATTTATGGAAATTTCATAAAGATATTTAGGGAAAGCATAAATTAACAAAAAAATTGAAATTGTAATTTTTTCTCTACCTATAAAGACTAAATATGTTTTAGATCTATGGATTTATCTATTATATCCATAGAGCAATTGAAGTTTCTTCTTTAATATTATTTTATTTTTTATGTTTTTAGAATTAAATAGTAAATAATAATTAATTATATTTTATCATTTGATTACAAAAACTGAATATATTATAATTCTATGGATGATCTATCATATCCACAGACCAACTAAAATTTCTTGTTCAATAATTAATTTTTTATTTTTATATTTTTTAATTAAAATATAAATAAATAATTAATTATATTTTATCATTTGATCACAATGATTGAATATATTATAATTCCATAAATGATCTATCATATTCAAAAAGCAATTGAAATTTCTTCTTTAATAGCTAATTTGAATATATCATATAATGTTTATTTAATTTTTATAATTTTTGGAAATAAATAATAAATAATAAATATTAATTATATTTTCACTTAGAAGTTTTGCGAATGCATGTTTTATTGTTGAATAGAAGAGTTGGATTTTTCCCATCCCATAAAACATTAAAATTTAAGAATTATAATTTATAAATTATAGTTAAGCATATGATTTTTAATGAAATTATAATTAACTATAATATATTTCTTCATAAAATCATTAAAATATATTAATGTAATGTATATACACCTCATTTAGGTCTTATATTTAGTACTGTTGATGTATTTTTATGATTTATTAAAGTATTTACAATATTTCCAAGTATATGTATGTATATCTTAGTTTTCCTTGAATATGCATATGTATCGAAAGCATATATCGATATGTTTCTTAAAATTACCTATCTTATACACTTGAAGTTTTAGATAATTTGAACCTTGCTTGAAAGTTTCTAAAAAGTAAAGAATGGTTTTAATTTTGAAAATAAGAGTTTCTAGTTCCCACTCGCAAGTATGATGGGAAAGAAAAAGGAATTGTGAATTTAGACAATATAATATACTCCTATTATGAAAGAAAGTTAATGTGGGTCCATATTCCTCGTGGCATCTTTTCAGCAACAATAATTTATGAAATTCCGGCTAGGCGATCTAAATTTTATAACTACAAGGCTCTTTCCACATGACATAATTGAATCCTATTGTCTCTCTTTTTCTTCCGCTGCGGCAAACACCGCGGAATGAGAGAAGCCCTATTTTTCCCTCTTTTTCTTTTTCTCCCTTCATCCTCTTCTCCTCCTTTCTCCCTTCCTTTCTTCTCCACTGCTATAAGCACCACCAAATTTGAGCAGCCGCACTCCCTTCCTCAACCCCCCTCTTTCTCTTCTTCTCTCTTTTCTTCTTCCTTTCCTCCCTACCTCTACTAAGGTCATTGAGCGGAGTCACCCTTTCAAAATTTAGGTTTGAAATGGCATGTCACTTTCATTTTTATAAAACAAAAAAGAAAAGCAGATTTCCCCACTTAGCTTAGGTGTGCCCAGTCAAAGTTGATTTGCACCCATAGTCCAATACTTTAACAATAAACATTGTATGTGAAGTAGAGAGTGAGAGAGAGAGAGGAGCACGAAGAAGGAGAAGGAGAGAGAGAAAAAGAGCAGGGGAGTTGCCACTTTGGCTCAATTTGTTGGGAGGAATTGGAGGACGATGAAGAGAGGAGAGGAGAGGAGAGTAAGAAAATAAGTGGTAAGAATGAAAAAATTAAAGGGTATGTGAAACATAGCTCCAACGTTTCTTAGTGGATGACCTATTTGTGTTATATGGGGTCATCTTCAAAAGTATCTGTTAGTTAGGTTTTAAAATTATAGAGTATATGTAAGTAATTTCTTCAAATCTCAGGATATATATAAGTAATTAACACATATATGATATAGGCCTGGCCTGAAGTGTTGGGATCAAGCATGGCCCATAAATTTATGGGCTGGGCCGGGGATGGCAAGAAATCATCACCCCTGCTATAACTTATAAACCTTAATTCCATAGTAAAGCAACCTAGTTTAACCCAGAGTTAAATAAATATTTAGAAGCTAACACTTTAAATTGATATTAATTGTTTGCTGCATTTGTTGCAATTTTAGGTTTTTATAAAAGTTTACTTTTTTTTTTTCTCTTTATGTTGCAATTTTTATTTTATAGAAGTTTCTGAAGTGGGTATTTTGGTAAATTAATTTCTTTCATAGTCCAAGTTAAGGGAGAAGGGTCTTTTTTTGGAATCTAAAAGTTTATGGAGATCTTTTTGCAAATGAAAGTTTGGTGGGGGTGAACTGTCTCTACCACCGAAGTACAAGGCAGTAATCTATAATTTACCCATATCATAAAAATAAAATAAAATTACAAAACTACTTAAATATACCCTATACTATCAAAACCACTTATATATATTGACCTTTCAAATGTTTAATATACAAAGAGTAAATTATATAACTACCCTTAACTGTTCATTAAATTTTCAAAATATGCTGCATGCAAAATGTTGAACCCTGTTGTCTCTCTTCTTCTTCTTTTTCCCATCCTGTCTTTAAAACGCCACCGAATGAGGGCAGCTCTATTTCTCCCTCTTTTTCTTTCTCTCCCTTCCTCCTATTCTCCTCCTTTCTCCATTCCTCTCTTCTCCACTGCCACAAGCACCACCTAACTAAAGCAACCGCTCTCCCTTCCTCCTCTTCTTCTCTCTTTTCTTTTTCCTTTCCTCCCTACCGCTACTAAGGTCATTGAGCGGGGTCACCCTTTCAAAATTTAGGGTTGAAATGGTATGTTACTGTCATTTTTATAAAAATCTAAAAATAGATTTCCTCTCTTAGCTTAGGTGTGCCCATTGTAAAAGTTAGTCAAAGTTGATTTGCACCCATAGTCCTATACTTTAACAATAAGAATTAAAAAGAGAGAGAGAAAAGAGCACGAAGAAGAAGGAGAGAGAGAAAAAGCAGGGGAGTTGCCACGCTCAATTTGTTGTGAGGAAATGGAGAATGATGAAGAGAGGAGAGGAAGGTAAGAAAATGAGTGGTAAAAATGAAAAAAAAAATTAAAAGATATGTGAAACAGCTCCAACATTTTCTTAGTGGATGACCTATTTGTGTTATATGGGGCCATCTTCAAAGGCATCTGTTAGTTAGGTTTTAAAGTTATAGTGTATACGTACGTAATTTATTCAAAATCTCAGGATATATAAGTAATTAACAGATATATAGAGTTTTATAAAGATTCCATAATAAAACAAGAAATGACAACTCTTTTATCTATACACGGAGCAGCCTCTTCTGTCAAGCAAGGGAGCCTATAACTATAACTCTATAAACGGGATATCCCTCTATTGCGAAACCAAAAGTACAGTTATAGTAACTCATACTTAACAATGGCTCTGCAGGTTGTGCCACTCCTCCTCCTGTTGTCTTCTTTTTGCTCAGCAACTGCGACATCATCATCTTCATCATCAGTCAAGTCGGTGCAGGCAAAGCCTAACTGCCCAGATAAATGTGGGAACATCACCGTTCCCTACCCCTTTGGCTTGGGACACGACCCTAATTGTTACAGAGATGGCTTCAAACTATCCTGCAACCACACTTTCACCCCTCCCAAATTATTAATTGCCTCTGCTGATACGATCATTTTCGAAGCGACAGACCAAGACGGGGTCTATAAGGAGGTTGCTGATAGAGTGCTGGAAGTTAAAGAAATATCATTATTACAAGGCCAATTGCACGTCTATTCATTCATGGACTACAATTGCTACAACCATTCCTTATTTGTTAGCCCTAATAAGTCCTCGATCGTTATGGATTTATGGGATACGCCCTTTACTTATTCCGACACTCGCAACATGTTCACGGTTATCGGTTGCGACTCTCAAGCCTCCATTAAGTACAACAATAATGAAAGTATTGGATGGTTTGGAATCCTCCAATACGGCTGCTCTGTGTTTTGCTTAGGGATAGAGGAAACGCTGAGTGGGAATTACAGTGGCATGGGTTTCTGCCAAACCACCATCCCCAGGGAACTAAAGAGTGTTGGAAGGAAGTTGGAGATTCTAGAAAATTCATCATTGGATTTCAATCCATGCGCATACGCTTTCATCGCTGACAAGGAGCGGTACAACTTCTCCGTAGCTGATCTCTCGGGCTTTGATTTCTATAGAAGAAACAGAGGAATGGTTCCAACCATACTCGACTGGGCAATAGAGAACGACTCCTGCGAAAACATTACCATGAGAAACTCCACTACTTATGCATGTGGCAACAACACCCACTGTTACAAGTCCCCCAACGGTCTCGGGTATCTCTGCAAATGTTTGAAAGGCTACGGAGGCAACCCTTATCTTCAAGATGGATGTCAAGGTACATAATAATATCGATAATTTAATTTCATTCTTCTTCACCAAATTTTCCTCCATCCAATTTCTACCTAAAAGACTGAGTCTTTACAAAATTTTGATTCTAGTCCAATAATTTCTAATAAATGGTTCGCAGATATAAATGAATGCTCGAATTCAACCATGAATGACTGTTCATCACCAGGGATTTGCACAAACATGCCTGGAGGTTATAACTGCTCTTGCCCACTTGGCACAGAGGGTGACGGAAGAAGAAATAGGCGTGGTTGCATCCCTCTTCCACCTTCAAAGACAACATTGGGTGATTCAACTCTCCATAGGTAATATAATTTAAATCCACGACAACATATAATTGCTATTTATTCATTCATCAGCATCAGGATTTCTCCCCAAACTCAGTAGTCAGTTCCATCATTTGTCAAAACCCAAACCATACGGATTGACAAGAGAAAATTAAGATCTAGGCAGATTGTGAAGTAACAACAGCAGAAGCTGCTCAACTGTGGCAGCCATGGAGATTTGGAAGGGGCAACAAAAGTCAAGGATTTGACTACCAAATTGTGGTCGTTGAATCCAACGACTTGGGTCTGCTGCTAGCCACGTTGTGCGTGGCTAGTCATATAACCAATCGCAAGTGAACACGTCAATGTTCTAAAAACATGTGACCACATTCTTAACTTTCTTCTGTTCTGTAGAAAACACTTATTCGGTAAAAATCGAAAAATCAAATTGAAAATTTTGGTTTTGGTTTTTTTGTTTTTTTTGTTTTTTTTTTTAATTAATTCCACTTTTAGTTTTGGTTTTCAGAATTAGAAATTTGGTTAATGAAATTAACGGAACTTTTTATTATTATATATAATATACAATACATGATATTATATATTTATATATTAATATATAATAAAATGAAATTCAATTTCATAATATATATTTTATAATATATAATATATATTATATGTTATAATATATAATAGAGTACACATTATTAAAATTCGGTTTTAACTGGAATTACCGAAAACTGAACCAAAAATTTCAGTTTTCATTATTTTAGTTTTTCTATTATTTGGTTTTGGTTTATTTTTTTTATGTTTTTTAGTTCAGTTTTTTAAATTTTGATTTATTCGATTCAATTTTTAACCAAATAAGCTGAATTCTCACCTCTAATTACACCCAAAATTCATTTGAGAGGACAAATGAGATTTGATGAATTAGTAGCAATGTAAATAATAAAATTAGTTAAGACACCCCTATAGCTTTACATATTTACTAAAATTTATCCTCTATTTTGCATATTATTAAAAGACCTTTTATAATTTACAACCAATTTATTATTGACCTTTTCCTCTGGAACTGTTTATATTTTCATGTAGGAATATTTCACTATAACTTGGTCTAGAGAAGGTGTAGACTGCACGTGATACAAGAATTTGTGAGGGGTATTTCTAGAAATTAGAATACAAAGATCCTGACCATGAATGTTAGTTGATGCATTTTTGGAAATAAAAGATCCACATTTTTGAATGAACATTTGAAAATTATACAAGTAGATTTAAATTTAAAATATAAAATACAATTGATGTTGTTCAATTTGAGGTGTGCCGAGCTGAGGTATGCCAAACTTAACATGCAGTTAGGCTTGAGCTCGGCTTGGCTCGGTTTCAGCCGAGCTCAAGCCCAATTCAGTGGCTCGATTAATAAACGAGCTGAGCTCAAGCCTCCTAGAGCTCAACTCGTGAGGCTTGCGAGCCGGCTCGAATATATATAATATATAATATATATAATAAAATTATAGAAAATAATATATATATAATAAAAATATTATAATTATTAATTATTATAATTCTTAATTTTTAAATATAAAATAAATTTTATATATAATTTTTATTTTTATAAAATATAAAACGAGCCGAGCTCGAGCTCAAGGTTCTGGCTGAAACTGAGCTCGAGATCGAGGCTTATAGAATAGTCTTGAGCCAAGCTCAAGCCTAGTACTATTCGGCTCGGCTCAGCTCGAATCCACCCCTACATGCAGTAGATAATCCTACCAACTAGGTGAAGCTGAGGTGGAAGGATGAGGTCTTGCACCAAGGAGATTTACAAACAGGAAAGAGTTAGATGCCTGAGGATGAGGTCCTTGGGAAGGCACTCCAACGCTCAAGTTAGTAATGGGATAATGAAGTCAATTGGGCCAAACTGTAGGCGATGACCTAGGCCAAGCCAAGATGGACAATAAAAGGGCAAGAGAATCTAAAGAGTTGAAAATTATTTACCTAGAGGGGAGATACCTTTAAATGATTGAGTGTCTAAGTTGTACCTAAATGCACTCCTTGTAGGGTTATTGGGATGAGGCTCCCCACCAAGGTTTTCAAGGAGCTTCACCTTCCTCAGCAAGGGCGCTTATCCTTAAGAGGTGGTGCTTATCTTTGTCCATGCGGGAATATATTTCTATCTGAGGTCTTTGATGACGTAGTTATCTACACTTGGTGTGCAACGCGCTAACGTAGTCCAAAGATGTTGGCCACAAAGGTGCTCACATGGCAGCTTCAGCCAGTGGTGGAGTTGAAGAGTGATGAGTTGAAGGTGCCCGCGTGGTAGCTTTAAAGTAAAGGAGTGAAGTGCTTGATTGTGCTGGAGTTGAAGAGCTCCTGATGTGCTCAGTTAAGGAGCTCATTGCTGTAGTGGAGTTAAAGAGCTCCTGGTCGAAGCTTGGTCGAACTAGGTCTGATGCTTCAGGTGTCCTGCGCTCTTTGCTTCCAAGTAGAGGCCTCGACTAGAGGTTGCTAAGCTCATTCCACCAAAGACTGATGCCAACATGGTTGAGGCCGAGACTAAGGAGGCTCGAGCTTGAGGAGATTGAAGGTGAGGCTAACGTTGATGAGACCAAAGGTGAGGCTGAGGCTAAGGAGGCTGACGTCGATGAGACCAAAGCTGAGTTGGCTGAGGCCTGAGGAGGCCAAGGTCAAGGGGTCCGAAGGTTAGGCCAAGTCGGACGAGGTCGAGGAGACCAAAGGTGAGGCTAGGGGGGCCAAGGTCAAGGAGACCAAAGGTGAGGCTAGGGAGGCCAAGGTCAAGGAGTCCAAATATGAGGCCGAGGTGGATGAGATTGAAGGTGAGTACGTCGAGTTGGTCAAGGCTAAGGAGGCTAGAGGTGAGGCTGAGTTGGCCAAGGTTGAGGAGTCCGAATTTGAGGCCAAGTTGGCTAAGGTCAAGGAAGCTAAGAAGGGCAAGGTTCCCCAGGGAACTGGCTTTAGTCAATGGTTGGATTCGATTCTCTTGGGTTCATTGAAGTTGTAGGCTGTCCCAGGTCTCAAACTATGGCTAGATGGCCTTGGTCTTAGGTTGGCCGAGGTCTCAAGGTTGATGGCTAGGTTACTGAAGTCTTAAGTTGAATAAGTTCATGGACTTGATAATGAGGTGGCCTCAATCTTAGCCCGGCTGAGGTCTTAGACTTGGCGTCTAGGTGGCCTCGGTCTTAGGCTAGTTGAGGTCTCTAACTTGGTGGCTCAGGTGAACCCTTGCCTAGTTGGCTCTAACTTGGTCAGCCATGGTGGTCAGTTGACTCTTCCCTCAACACTTGGTCGAGAGGCTTGCCATGGATCCTTGGCTCCTTAAGGCCATTATAACACCATGGAGTGGTCTTCACTAGTCGTCCTTAGGGCATGAGTGGTGGGGACACCATTCCCACTTTACCTAGTTCAAGCTAGGAATCCCAAGTGTTCTTGCTTGACCGAGTTATCATGGAGGGCACTTGATGTATGCAGTATGATGAATGCATATCATCAAGAATTGACTTTTATTGCTCAAATATCAATTACAAGGAGTTCAGATAGTTTTTGTGGTAGTTCCCCAACTAATGGGAGCTCTTCTCTTAGAGCGTCACCCTGCTTGAGACAACAAAAATGACTCTAGCTAAAAGCTAGCTTCAGTCGTCAGGCATGTTGGCACAATTTAAGTTGTCTCTATCGGGAGTTCAACAGTCGTCCAAGAAGCCCTAGAGGTACCCTCTTCAGATGAGGGTAACTTATTCCTACAATCATCAGTATCGGGGTGGAATCCTCGGCCCATTATTTCTATGGTGGTCCGTTCTCTAACGATTGTGGTTGGCTCGGTCGTCGCTCTTGTCTTTGCGCTTCATGTTGTGTTTGCCTTCTTCTTCCTGTGGGCATTGCGCTTATGCCTTTTCAACATTGATGTATTTTTGGGCATGAGTCATGAGCTAAGTCAGCTCAACAAGGGGATTCTTCTATAGCGAGAAGCTGAATTGAGATGCCCACAACACATTCATGATGGCAACCATGACCACAAACTAGTTCCAACTCTATACTTGGATGGACTCAGCTTAAACCTCACCAAGTACTCCAGTAGGGGTTCGCCTTCCTTCTACTGGACTTGTATGAGGTTGGCCAACGTCTTCTAATGCTGATGGTTACTAGTTAATTGTGTTAGGAACTACTTCTTAAATTGGTTCTAGGCTGCTATTGAACGAAGGAGAGTGTGGCATACCATTGTTGGGCTACTCCCTAGAGTGTAGAGACAAAGGTCTTGCACATTAAGGCCTTAGCTTTGTAGGAGCATGGGGGCCTTGAATCCCTCCTGGTGATTGATAGGGTCTGAAGACCCATCGTATTTCACCAACTAAGGGGGCCGCCATCTTATGATGGGATGCCCGTCTATGATTTCCTATAGGAAGACCGACTTCTTTAAAGGGTACAGTTCTTTTAGAGGATGAGTTGTCATGCCATCTGCGCTCTGATTGGCATGGCTTTCCTTTAACTCATTCAATCATTCTTGAATTTCTTTGTTCTCGATGCCAAGGTCCACAGGCTTCATCGTCATTGGTAGTGTGTGTTGGGCCTTGACGGAGCTAGACTCGGCTCGGGAGACCAGCAGTTGCTAGATGCACATGCAAGCCGAGACATTCTTTGGTGGGGAGACAAGCTCCAGAGTAGTGGGATAGGGAGTGAGTGTCATGGCCTCAAGTTTAAGCTTTGAACTCAGACTTTCGAGATGATTGATGTCACTCACACTTGATCTTGGGTATCAAAGGACCCATTGGGTTCCTTTTCGGGTCCTTGGTAGGAGGATCGACCAATGTAGGCACCTAGGGGGTGGATTGTGCTACCATAGGGACATGTCCTTGCTGCTCTAGCACTTCCATCATTAGGATGAGGTGGTCCACCTTTTTCTTTAGGGTGTTGAGCTCTTCAATATTCACATGGTTCTACAAATGAGCTTCATGGGGGGAGAGCTATGTCGAGAGTGGGATCCCCAAGATGGGGAGTGAGCGCTAAAGCGGTCAGAGGTGTTTTTGGTATGCCAGATTGCTTTTGTTGCTTAAGGAGAGAGAAGATTAGAAATTGGATTTTTGTGTGTTGGATCCCATAGACGATGCCAATCTGATGATGTCCAACCAAAGGTGTGCTGAGCCGAGATATGCTAAACTAAACACGCAAAAAATAATTCTACCAATTAGACGAAGCGGAGGTGGAAGGAAAATGTCATGCATCGAGGAGATTTACAAATAGGAAAGAGTCAAAGGCCCAAGGATGAAGTCTTGGGAAGGGAGTCTAATGATCAAGTCAATAATGGGGTGATGGAGTTGGTCAAGTTGAGCTATAGTAGATGAGCTGGGCTGAGCCAAGGAGGACAATAAGAGGGCAAAAGAGTCTAGAGAGTTGAAGACCCTTTACCTTGAGGGGAGATGCCTTTAAATGATTAAGTGTAACACACTCCACATAAGGTTATTGGGGTGAGGCCGCCCGTTGAGTTATTCATGGAGCTTCATCATCCCCGATGAGGGCTCTTATCCTTGGGAGGTGGTGATTATCCTTGCCCAAGCAGGACTCTACTTCTATTCAAGGTCTTCGATCACATAGTATTCACACTTGTAGGTGAATAGAGTGTTAACGTGGTCTGAGGACATCGACCACAAAGGTGCTCGTGTGGCAGTTTAATCCAACTAGGGTACCACCCAAACAACAACAACCAAGATTGTTATAAATATTGGACATGATCCTTGACTGGTACTTTGGTTGTAAATGTGTTATGTGAGATCAAAGATCTTCTTATACTGATCACAATGTATCTTCACATCCCCCTCAAGCAAAACAGGTGTGGATGTACCATGAGATTGATCATGAGTAATGGGCTGGACTCATGCCACAAAGTGCAAATTCAATGCTCAAATGTGATATGATGGAACAAATGTATTGTGAAATTGGAGCAAATGAAAAAGATATCATCAACATAAACAAGGAGAATAGCACTGTTGGATATAGATTGTGAAACAAGGACAAGAATCAACTATCAAATCTTGAAAACCCATAAATAATAAATAATCTTAATCTTTGAGACAGGTGAAGTGGACTTTGGGTATTTGCTTAAGACTGTAAAGAGATTTATTTAGATGACAAATATAATAAAGATGATGGGGATTCACAAAACCAATCGATTGATGATGAATGTATAATTCTTCATTCAAAACCCCATGTAAGAGAGCATTGCTAACATTTAGTTAATTAATAATCCATTGAAAGGAGACAACCAAAGAAAGAACAATTCTCATTGTTTTAAGCTTTACAGCATGACCAAAGTTTTTCTCAAAATCTAGACTAGCTGCCTGAGTGTACCCCTTTGCCACCAAGCATGCTTTGTAAATCCATTGGCTTCTGACTATACTTTTGTTTGGGATGGTGGAACAAAGCCCAAGTGTCATTGAGAAGGGCTTTGTATTCCTTAGCCATAGTTAGAACCCAATGACGATCCTTTTGGGCTTGAATGTAGCTCGTGGTTTCAACATCAAAATCATATTAGGCATACATAGCATAGTGAGGGTTGGGTCTAAACATACCATGCTTGGACTATGTCTCTATAAGATAAGAAGGCAATGGAGGAGCACAATGAGTTTACCCATTTGAAGATGATGAAGCATGAGAGATAACCTCATTTGTAGAAGTAATCTCATGGAAAAATGATCCAATAATTGCTGGTTGAAAGGTGCAAGTACTACCATTAATGTGAGTTCAAGAGTAAGGAAATACAAGAGGAGGTGCACAAACATGTTGTAATTGCAGTGGAAACTTTTCCTTGGGCTCAATAGGCATTACAAAGCAATGTTTTAAGACTCAGACTTGACCCAAGTTTAAGCACAACTAACAAGATGGATGGATTAATGGTAATAAGCTAATAGAACTAAATGACAAGTTTACGGGTTTGAATCTTGGGACTTACACTTTAAGTTTCAAAGCATTTACCAACCCAAGTAGGTTTTAAAAACCGGTTGAATCATCAAAACCTAACACTAGTTCTACAAACCTTTTAGAAATTTAAAACCTAGGGTTCTAAAAAATTGAAATGATCTTTGGTTTCCAGGTTTAACGGTCCAATTGTCTGATCTAGTCTAGGTCTTAAAACATTGTTGTAGAGGAAAAATCATTCTCAAAAAAAATAACATCATGAATGATATTTACTCACCTAATAGCAGTGTTTAGACATTTATAGTCCTTATGCTACATGTTGTAGCCCATGTCAACATTTTGTAGAACAATACTCAAGTTGAGAGTGATTTAGTGTCATTAGTGTGGATAACATGCACAACCAAATGCACGAAGAAAAGAATAGTCTAGTGCTGACCCATAAAGTCATTGCCATTAAGGTTCCATGTTGAGAATAGGTGTAGCTAGGCAAGCAATTGATGGTATAAACAAAAGCCTTGAAGGCATCATACTAGTAGTTTCAAGGAATAGATTTTCTAACCATCATGGCCAAACTTGTCTCAACAATGTTTCGGTGATCACATTCAGCATAGCCAATTTGTTTGTGAATATGGAGAAATGATTTATAATGAGTAATACTAGATATGCAGTATTTTGCATTTCAACAAATTTTCAACTTGATTTTTTAAATTGAATAAACAAATTAGGCATTTAATATTTACTTTTCATAGGGAAAATCCAAACTTAGTAAAAACATCCACAAAAAGAAAGTAATATTTGTAACCTTCAATAGTTACATAAAGAAGAGGGTCCCCAAACATTGAAGTGCATTAACCCAAGTGGACAAGTAACAATAATAGTACTACAAGAGAATGACAAGCTTTGACTCTTGCCAAGAGGGCATGAATTACAAATAGATAACTTATTTGAAAATAGTGTCTAAGACTTAGAAATCACAAAAGATGTAATATGATGGCTAGGGTGGCCTAGCCATTGGAAGCAAGATTCAATGGCAAATAGTTGAGAAAAAAACAATAGAATCAAAATTAAAGGTAACATTGTGATCTCTACCTAACTAGCCCAGAGAAAAGATTCTTAGTTATGTGTGACATTTGATGTATATTATTCAAAACAAAGGAACCTTGAAGTGTATGAAGAGTGGAAGAAGTAATGTGTGATATATGCACATCTTCACCATTATTGCTTGTAATTTGGTCTATTTAGTTAGAATGAATGGATAGATTGACAAGGTCCTTAGTAAGATGATTTACAGTCTTAGAATGAAGGTATCAATTGACATCTTATTGATGGAAAGAGGAGGCAATCAAGGCCAAGTTTCAAGGAATAGATTTTCTACTCATTTTAAAAAGTTAAGTTAGTTTTTTGAGGGAAGGTCCATCATGTAAAGTGTTTGCAAACTATATGGAGTGTTTTAGTCTTACACAAACTTTACAAGGTAGCTTTTACTAAATGCATGAAACTATAGGGTGTGTTTAAAGTAAATGACCATCTCAATAAGTGAAAGACATAGGCATCCTTCCAAACTAATTTGGATTAGCTGAACGCAATGGCTATTCAATTGGCTATGAGAGGTATGAGACCCATGTAATTTATTATTGGCATGAAAAATTATCATTGGTTCCACAACTCATTGAACAACCATCGCATTCAACTAATCCTTTCTCCTACTAAACACCCTGCTAAATAAAGTCATTTTGAGTTTATTTCATCCCATTCAACAAAAAAGAAGCAAATAGTTGTTTACACATGCCTTTCTTATGAAACAAGAAGCAAATATAAACTACCCATGTGCATTAGAAATATAAGCAACAAATAATCTTTGATCAATCCAGTGAATATATCCCTATCTAAATAGTTGAAGTGTAGTGAGGGAGTTGCACTTGTAAAATTGCTTTTTGTCAAAAGCAGATGCCTTCCTTTTGGAATTCTTAAGTTGTTTTCTTCTACTTAGCTGGACTAGTCTAATCTATGACGTTGTATTTGCACTTTTCTCACTATTTTTTTTTAATGATCTAATTGTAATATGAGCATTTACGAATGAAAATTTCCTAATAGGCTTCCACAAAATTGAAACATGTATGGAGCAAGGGTCTTCAAAGTCTAATCTATGATGTCGTATTTGCACTTTTCTTAGTTCACAACTCTATGCATACACGCATACTGATGGGTGTCGAATCCAACCAAAAATAAAAGTCCAACTCGGATTAAATACTTTTGTATATAGTGATGAGCAAGGTCGTCTCCACAGGGATTAAGTTGATTTATTTCCAAGAAAACAAAGTAAAGGGTTATTATAAAGATAAGGAAAATAAAATAAAATAAATAAAGTAAAGGTAAATTTGATAGAAGGCAACATCTGGTTGAAGGGATAAGTTCAGCCTTGATTCTTACAATTGATCAACGATGCAAGGATGAATTCAGGTGCTTATGAGTAAATTGGTTATAGCTACTAACAAGCTCTAGTAGCCAATCTCTACTTGTACTTTCGGGAACCAAAACAAGCTCTTTGATTGCTTCTCTTATTAATAGACAGCCTTAAACAAGCTCTTAGAGTTTAATCTATTAACAACATTAAGAAATTGAGAGACCCAATTCTGGTCAGCGAACACACAAGCTCGGTTCGTTTAAACCAGATTATATATTTTCATAACATGAGCCAAAAACTTGTCCATAATCGGTTTATGTTATTTGCCACAAAGATTAAATCTAACAAACATATACAAATTTGATGATCTATTTGGCAATAGGTTATTTTATCGATTGAACAATGGATCCTGTTGCTCAATCAATAAAATAATCTTAAACAAGAAATCACAGAAAATATATAAATACTCATAAACATTGAACTAAAATAAAATAAATTAGATGTCACAATTTTGTAGAACCAAAGCTTCCATAACCTTCAACCAGAAAATAAAACTAATCAAACTTCATGGAGAGATCGCAGCTTCCAGATAAGGAGGATGTATTCTGCTTCCTCCCTTCACTTCTTCCTTGCTTGATTGAGTGATTTCGATTGCTAGTCTACTCCCTTTTATATAGCCTTAGGGGGAGGGGCTGTTTCCAACACCTCTTAGGAGTTCTTTCTTAAAAATAGAAAGTCCAATTTCGTAATGGGATAATGCTTAATTCAGATCTAATCTTATCCTTATTTCTAAATAGAAATTCTTAACTAAGATGGACTTTGACTTTCTTTTTAGAAGTACAGCAAGAAATAGACTCTATTAAAACTCTTGGTGACTCATGCCTCCAACTCAGCTGAATCCTACTAGGATTGATGGGGCCCACTTCTTGCATGCTGAAATCGTGCTGGTCTTCTCCAACGTGCTGGGGCTATGCTACAAGCTCCTTTAAGCTTTCTTCCCAAATTGTGATTTTCTAAATAAAACACCATAAAATCCATTAATTAACTTACTAATTAAATAAGAAAAATTACAAATAATATGGCAATTACGCACACTATCAAACCCCCCCACACTTAGACCATGCCCATCCTCGGGCAAGACAAAATTTAAGCAAAACTAAGCAAACCTTCCTAAACTTTAAACTGAACTTTCCTTCTTCTTTTTCCACAAATATTCTAGGTTAACTATTGCAAACCATTAAATCAACACGACCAAGTCATACACAACTCATCTATCAACCAATTCAATTTTTGCTACTACAAACCAGGTAGTAAACTAGGGAAAACATTTTTATCTTTACTCTCTCTTTTTTCTCTTCTTGGTGAAAGTGAGTGCATTTTATGCTCCATCTCACTTTTAGGATTACTTGGCCAGTAGGTGCATTTTATGCTCCATCATACTGTTAGAATTGCTTCAATAGTAAGTGCATTTTATGCTCCATCCTACTTTTGAATGGCTGGCTAGTAGGTGCATTTTATGATCCATCCTACTAGGTTACCTCAATTGTTTGGTAAAAATATTTACCCTATTTACTTAAAAACCTGAATTTAGGACTAGCTCAAAAGGAAATAGCTTCAGAAAAGTCATGTATTCCCTAATCGCACCTCATTACTAGGTTTACAAGAATTTTCCCAGAATATTGTTTCAATTGATTTCAAGAGAGTTGAGTTTTTTTTTTTTTTGAATTGAAATAAATACTACTTATCTAAAATTCTGAATCAAATCCTATACTCCCCCCCACACTTAAAACTTACATTGTCCCCAATGTAAGGTGAAATGCAAGGAAAATGTGGAAATAACTAAACTATAAATGCAAAAACAAGAAGAAAAAAAGAAAAACAAACTTCCCTATTTTTAATCATCATAAATCAGATCCTCTAACTTTTGTAGTTGCAACTTCCAGTGTTCTCCCCTTTCATCCATCATGGATGGGTTCAAATCTGGAATAGGGGCCTGTAAAACAGAGTGTAAAGGTCTCTAATTAGAAATTGGTAACGTAATATAAGGAACGTTACCTGAATGTTGTAACTTTAGAGAATCATTCAATGCTGCAACAGTTTCCTGCAATTTAGAATTCAATGTTAGCTCTTCTTTCTCAGGATGCTTAATAATTCCTAATCCCTCATTCCCACCAAGTTCAAAAACTTCCTGTGCTAAAGAATCAATCATATCAATAGAATAAATAGGATTATCATCACTAAGATATTTCATAGTATCATAAATATTAAAGTTGATAATCTCACCATCAAATTCCATGGTAAGTGCCCCCTTATGCACATCGATTTTAGTCTTAGATGTCTTAAGAAATGGTCTTCCCAACAAAATTGGAGTTGAATTGGAAGAATTATCTTCTTCCATATCAATTACATAAAAATCACTAACTTGAACCAATACGTCCTCCAAAACCCCCTTCGGATACGTAGTGGATCGACCAGCAAGTTGTAGAATCACACTCGTTTCTTTCAATGGCCCAAGCTTCAAAGTTGTGTAAATAGAACGGGGCATGATATTTATCGAAGGTTCTAAGTCTAACATTGCTCTTTCAATCTTAACATTTCCTATCTTACAGGGGATAGAAAACAAACCTGGATCCTTGCATTTAGGAGGTAATTTCTTTTGGAGGATTGCTGAAACATTCTCCCCTATATGAGCTTTCTCATTACCTTTCAGCTTTTTCTTAGTAGTGCATAACTCCTTGAGGAATTTAGCATAGAGAGGTACTTCCTTGATTGCATCAAGGAGGGGAATATTTACCTCAACCTTGCGAAATGTCTCAAGAATATCCTTCTCTTGCTCCTCCTTGGATTTTGCAAATCGGCTAGGAAAAGGTGGAGTTGTCACTATGGCTTGGGGTTGTTCTTCACTTGGATCTTGAGTTTGGGGTGGTGGTGCTTCCTTTTCTATTTCTTCTTCAATTGTATTCTTAGGCACTTCCTTGCTAGGCCTATTCAGCTCCTT
>NW_010729191.1:1720740-1745910 GCF_000365185.1 Nelumbo nucifera
CATTGGCTTGTTCATAGGGTTCATCTTGAAGTGTAGGGCACATGTCAGTTCGATGACCTGTAGTGAAACAAATGCCACAAGTCTTTACTTGTATATGACCTATTACCAATTTTTCCACAAGAGAGGTGAGAATATCTAATCGTTGATCGATGGAAGAAGTATTTACCTCATTGACTCTCCTCGGGATAGACTCTTGTCTATTGCCAAACTGTTGTGCATTGGCAGCCATGTTTGCAATTATTTCCCTTGCTTGAGTAGGAGTTTTATTCACCAACACACCTCCACTTGCAACATCGATCATACTCCTATCCATAGGCAGTAATCCTTCATACAAATATTGGATAAGGAGTTGATCCAGAATCTGATGTTCAGGACAGCTTGCACATAGTTGTTTGAATCTCTCCCAATATTCATAGAGAGTTTCCCCATTGAATTGTCTTATCCCACAAATTTCCTTCCTGATATTAGCAACTTGTGAGGTAGGGAAGAACTTCTCAAGAAATAGCATCTTCATCTCATTCCATGTAGTGATAGAACCGGAGGGTAAGTAGTAAAGCCAATCCTTAGCTTTGTCAGCTAGTGAGAAAGGAAAGGCGCGCAACTTGATCTGCTATTTGGTAACACCTTGAGGTTTCATGCTCAAGCAGACTACATGAAATTCTTTTAAGTGTTTATGGGGATCTTCACCTGAAAGTCCACGGAAAGTAGGAAGTAAGTGGATAAGATCGGATTTCAATTCAAAAGGTACCGTTAGATCTGCATATTCGATGCAGAGTGGTTGCTGCTTTAGATCCGGTGCAGCTAGCTCTCTAAGAGTTCTTTCATCAATGTTGGTCATGACTTCTTCTTCAGAGTTGTTAGATGGCTCGAAGAGGTTTGTTGCTGACTTCACCCCGAGAGATGGGAGCGATGCCGATTGGTTGCGATGTTGCTTAGCTTCTTTTCTCAATCGGCAAACTGTGTTTTCGATCTCGGGATCGTATTGGATTTCACCTACACGAGAAGAATGAGGCATAAACCAAGCAAAAGRAAATAAATCTTATTTAGGACACCAATCCCCGGCAACGGCACCAAAATTTGGTGGGTGTCGAATCCAACCAAAAATAAAATTCCTGTTCGGATTAAATACTTTTGTATATAGTGATGAGCAAGGTCATCTCCACAATGATTGGGTTGATTTATTTCCAAGAAAACGAAGTAGAAGGTTGTTATAAAGTTAAGGAAAATAAAATAAAATAAAGGTAAATTTGATAGAAGGCAACATCCGGTTGAAGGGATAAGTTCAGCCTTGATTCTTACAATTGATCAATGATGCAAGGATGAATTCAGGTGCTTATGAGTAAATTGGTTATAGCTACTGACAAGCTCTAGTAGCCAATCTCTACTTGTACTTTCGGCAACCAAAACAAGCTCTTTGATTGCTTCTCTTATTAATAGACAGCCTTAAACAAGCTCTTAGAGTTTAATCTATTAACAACATTAAGAAATTGAGAGACCCAATTCTGGTCAGCGAACACACAAGCTCGGTTCGTTTAAACCAGATTATATATTTTCATAACATGAACCAAAAACTTATCCATAATCAGTTTATGTTATTTGCCACAAAGATTAAATCGAACAAACATATACGAATTTGATGATCTATTTGGCAATAGGTTACTTTATCGATTGAACAATGGATCCTGTTGCTCAAACAGTAAAATAATCTTAAACAAGAAATCACAGAAAATATATAAATACTCATAAACATTGAACTAAAATAAAATCAATTAGATGTCACAATTTTGTAGAACCAAAGCTTCCTTAACCTTCAACAAGAAAATAAAACTAATCAAACTTCATGGAAAGATCGCAGCTTCCAGATAAGGAGGACATCTTCTGCTTCCTCCCTTCACTTCTTCCTTGCTTGATTGATTTCGATTGCTAGTCTACTCCCCTTTATATAGCCTTAGGGGGAGGGGCTGTTTCCAACACCTCTTAGAAGTTCTTTCTCAAAAATAGAAAGTCCAATTTCGTAATGGGATAATGCTTAATTCAGATCTAATCTTATCCTTATTTCTAAATAGAAATTCTTAACTAAGATGGACTTTGACTTTCTTTTTAGAAGTACAGCAAGAAATAGACTCTATTAAAACTCTTGGTGACTCACGCCTCCAATTCAGCTGAATCCTACTAGGATTGATGGGGCCCACTTCTTGCATGCTGAAATCGTGTTGGTCTTCTCCAACGTGCTGGGGCTATGCTACAAGCTCCTTTAAGCTTTCTTCCCAAATTGTGATTTTCTAAATAAAACACCATAAAATCCATTAATTAACTTACTAATTAAATAAGAAAAATTACAAATAATATGGCAATTACACACACTATCACATACATGAGGTGTGCATGCAAATTATCCACATGTGCATATGCAAGGATATATGCGTGATCAAAGACTTTTAAACAAAGTTAACACATCGGATTTGCTGTATTAAAATCTTTTATTTGGTGGTTTCTTATTTATTATGTTATTCTTAACCAATTATCTTCCATGGATCATGCAGGTGTATGTTTAGGTATGGTGTTACTTTTAGCTTGTTATTGGATCTACCATGTTTTGAAGAAAAGACAAATAAAAAAATGCAAAGAAAATTTCTATAAAAGAAATGGTGGTTTGCTATTAGAACAACAAATCTCATCAAAAGAAGGCAATGTCGAGAAAATTAAAGTTTTTACAGCAGATGAATTAGCAAAGGCAACTGATCAATATAATGAAAATCGAGTTCTTGGACAAGGGGGACAAGGTACAGTTTATAAAGGTATGCTATCAGATGGAAGAATTGTGGCAATCAAGAAATCCAAGATAGAGGATGAAAGTCAACTTGAACAATTTATCAATGAGGTTGTAATACTTTCTCAAATCAACCATAGGAATGTGGTTAAATTGTTGGGTTGTTGTTTAGAGACAGAAATTCCTCTAYTAGTTTATGAATTCATCWYTKGTGGAACTCTTTTCTACAATATTCATTATCAAAATGAGGATTTCTTATTAACATGGAACCATCGGTTAAGAATTGCCACAGAAGTTGCAGGAGCAATTTCTTACTTACACTCAGCAACTTCCATACCAATTTACCACAGAGACATAAAGTCTTCAAATATCCTCTTAGATGACAAAGGTAGGGCAAAGGTGAGTGATTTTGGTATTTCAAGATCAATTGCAATTGATAAGACTCACTTAACGACCATGGTACAAGGGACCATTGGATATTTGGCCCTGAATATTCTCAATCAAGTCAACTCACGGAGAAAAGTGATGTTTATAGCTTTGGGGTTGTTCTTGTGGAGCTCCTAACAGGAGAGGAGCCAATTTCTTTTACAAGACAATCAGAAGGGAGAAACATTGTGACATATTTTATTTCTGCAATAATGGAGAACCATCTTTCTGAAATTCTTGATGCTCAAGTCTTAAAAGATGGCAGAGAGCATGAACTCCAAAAGGTTGCCAACATTGCAAAGAGTTGCTTGAATTTAAATGGAAAGGAAAGGCCAACAATGAAAGAAATTGCATTGGAGCTTGAGGGATTGAGGAGGTCTGAAGGATATTCTTTTGTTCAACAGAACATTCAAGAGGCTGAATGCATCATAGATAAACCAGTGGGTCTTTGGGAAACAGGTTCAACTTCAACAGGATGCAAAGATATGGAGAACAGTTTCAAAACACAATTTGACGAATAACCACTAATGCATAGCCCATCCCTTTAGTCATCTTTAGTAAGATACCGATATTAGAAATATTCAACTTTATTTGTTGGAATCTAACAAGTATTGCATTTCTATTATATTTATGTAATGTTTGAATGCACCGTGTGGAATCTTTCATGCTTATTTGGACTCTTATATCTTCGATGCTTCACCACAAGTGTTTTTATATGTCATATCAAACTAAAATGACACAAAAGAGAAAAACAAATAGAAATATACTGTTCACGTGCTACTGCAAGTTGACAAATGAACCTTAAATGACACAAAAGGAATAATATGAATTACGGGGGTTATATGTGAAAAGAAAAAATGTCTAAGAGGAAAAAAGGAAGAAGTGGAACTCTCCCTAGTCATTCTGCAATCTGTGGTATGACCAGTGCACCGCATGTAAACCCCGCTCCACTCTATTCTGTCTCACCCCCTGATTCCCCCTTTATTTGTACAATGTAACATCCAAAAAGAAAAAGTATTAAAGAAAAGCCCAGACCTCAAATTTATTGGGCCACCGAGAACATTGTTAGAGTTGCTAGTGTTTTTGGTGTTTGATTATCAGAATTTGAATTCTAATCTTCACACTAAAAGTGATCTGAATCCGATCAGTTTATAATTTGATCAAGCACGGATGCACACCCCAAGCACATATACTTAGAATTTATATTATATATTTTAGTAGGTTGTTTTGGCTGTTTTATTTTTACTAAAATGTCATATTTCAAGTTTCCTACAACTAAATTTTCATCCATTTTGGCCACAAAATACAATACGAAAGGCATATTAAATTCATTTATTAATAATATGATATTTTGATCATTTCAGTTTAACTAGATTTATACTACTATTCAATATTGAATTGCAATACAAATTTTATTCAAATCCAATAAATCTAATGGATGAGATTCAAGTTAAATTTGAATTCAAGTGAATCTAATGTGTCTACCCATATAGTAAGCTGATTCGCTTTTAGCACTTCCGTTTAAATAAATATACATCGGAACCTCGGAAAACATTTTTTACTYAACCGATATTCTAAGAGGGAAAACGAAAAAAAACAAGAAGTCACAAGGGGGGGCACAGCACATCGGCAAAGTAGATTTCATCATTTATGGTGTGTTTGGTTTGAAGGAAAAAGTAGGGAAAGGAAAGTAAAGGTAAAAAAATCTTTACAAACTTGTATAGGTTTTTCTCCCTTTCCTTTCCTTTCCCTTCCTTTCCTAACCTTTTCCTTCAAACCAAACATAACCTTAACAAATATAAAACAAGCAGTCTACATAAGCATAGCAAAAAAATTGAGAGCCGAGCTCAGAGGCTGAGGATRCAAGATGTATGTATGGGGGGTCCATGTAAAGAGACAATAAGATCAGATGCTTTGGGGCTCCTCACTGCCCCAGAGTTTGTTCCGTTGACGCCAGTACCAGCACCATCTCCTGCACTTCCCTTGACCTCGTCTTTCTCCTTGGAGTCAGGATCTTGATTGACCTGGTGCACTTTGAGCTATTCAACTTCCCTAGGTCGAAATCCGGACATACCAAGGCCATGAGCATCCGGCATAATTTGAACCCTTAAGGCACCAGAACCAAACTTCTCCCTGTCCTTCAAAAATTTTGGGGAAGCTTTAAATTCCTGGATTGCATGGACCTCAGTGGCATGAATGTCTTCAATGAACTTCAACCGTCACTCTGCAACCTTGACTTCATTTCCCTCCAACTCGCGGCACTTGTGCTCCAACTTGCTAAAAAGTTTTCTGACCCTTACTACCAAGCCCCTGCTCTTGCCCCATTCCTATTAACTCGGCTTTCAGGTCAGCGACGAGTTTGGCAGCTCGTTCAAGGCGAGTCTTGTACTCTATCACCTCCTCCTCTAAGGCTTGGGCCTATAAAGGACATGGTTGGACCCTTACCACCATAAGGTAATGCATGACTCTCCCGCTGAGCTGGTCATGGTGTGACTCACAAACCTCCGTGACCTCTTCAGAAAAGATGACTTATTGGCTCTTCTCCAAAGCTGTCCGGAAGTCCATGATGGAGCGCCCATCCTCGGTCCTGGCCTCGGCATCTAATGTGACGGTTACCCCAACACCAGGTGATGGATGATTCTCCTTGGAGGCCCGAATGGCACTAGATTCTAACGCAGCCCTTTCTGGTCAATCTTCCTCTATCAAGTCAACCACTGGCATGGCTTCGTTGGCACTCCACCTAGTAGGCTCAGGAGCAGTGACTTGAGGGTACTCTGGGATCCACCTTTCTCTTCTTCCTCTTCATTGCCTAAAAATGCCTTAAAGTAGGTATGCCTAATAAATTTCCTACATGAGAAACCTAAAGTAATCTGAACTGCCAAGTCAATAAAAAACTTGAAGTAAGTTAAACTACCCAGAGGACTCAGCCCGGTCTGAATGAGCTTCTCCTTGACTAAGAATTCACTCAGCTTCAACCTCTTGTTCACTAAAATTTGAACCTTTACCTGCATATACTCACTCAAGGTCTCCTCCCGAGCATCCTTRGTGCCCTCTCTCTACGCCATTGAGAATGACCATCCACCATTAAGATCCAAGAAGAAATACTTCCTCTTTTAGTCCTACACCTTGGAAGGAAAGCCACTCAATAGTTTGTAGTCGGAGCAGTAGGACAAATAATAGTTGTACTTCTCAACTGGTTTCTATTGCAACTAGCATATTTCAATGAAGGTCTTAATATCTAAGGGAAAGTCGACATGGTGACAGAGCAAAATAGCGCCGACCAGGGTCCTAATAGAGTTGGGGTGAAGCTGGCCTAAGGTGATATTGTAATAATTCAACACATTGGGAATAAATGGGTGAAGAGGTCACCAAAGACCAACCTTCCGAGCCTCCTCAAAGACGGTGACTTCATCTTCATTGTGTTCCTAGGGGTACCACCTAGAGGAAGGGAATAACCGAATTAGTCTGGAATCCTATACTGAGCTACGAGCTCATAAACATCTTCGGCTATCAATTCAGTGAGGCCGAATTTGGGTTTAGTCTTAGGTGGTTGATGGGAGGATGAGGCCCCTCTATGGGAACCTCGCTACTCCTAAGCGAAGGATGTTAGACAGTATATGCCGTTAGCACCAATTAAATTGATGTATAGATACATTTAATGTAAATGAACAAAAGTACATTATTCTTTCATGTTGATATTGGTGTATTTCTATAAAATTACCCCTTAAACTGGACCTTATGAGACTCATGTTAGTTTACAATATTCTCAGTCATTGGATAGACTTGGGGAGTTTATCCTGCCAAAGATGACACTGATGTGCTACCAAAGAAGTTAGGGAAACTTGTTTCAACCGCTAGGGTTAAACCCAAAGCACATGCAGTGTATGTTTAGTTGAAACACTGAACCCAGACCATTTTTCAATTATGCCCTTGACCTTGGAGATCCATTGAGGGTCAAAACCATGGTATGTTGGGGCAGTCTGAGAATTCATCTGAGTCCGTGATCATAGTGATAAAATTGGCCCCTTTGTTAAACAAAGTGAAGGTAGTGGATTTTAACTATGTTTGAGATTTGGTTTTGCAAAATATATTTATATGATATATATATATATTATGTTTTATGAAAAATGTTTGCAAAAGATTTTAATTCATGGAATCCATCCGAGTAGAGAATGTGACATTGTGCCTTGTAGCCAAAGGAGAGGTCCTTCCTTGTCGGGCAATGTTTTATCATTGACAGTTTAAGTTGTCATGTGACATGGGGCAAATCTAGCATTGGGTCTGGGTATGGATCACTTAATCTTATAAGAAGATAAGGTCTGTCTTTAATTAGATTCCATACCTGATTTAGATATGGATTATCTCCTAATTAGATTATGAGATAGCTTCATAAGAGATTATAAAAGAGGAGGGGACAAACTAGTTCAAGACAACTTCATAGTTTTGTAGTTTCTGGTTTTCTCTGCACCATTTTGTCTCCCAATTTTTTCCTAGTTCGACCTCAGCTATTTGGAACTAAAAACCGTGTTGCTGAATTGACTTTAGGAGTACATTGTGCCATCTTCAGTGGAGGCTGGTTTTAGGACTGATTTGGGTCTGAACTTTAACCTTGGGATCTACATTTGTAGCATCCATATCAGGTATACATCTCCCACTTCGTTTGGTTTCAAATCTGGTCTAGTTCAGTGCAAGACCGATCCTGAAAAATGTAGTTTTTCAAAACATAGGGAATTTGATTCCTAGGAGGATTAGAATTTTAAAATTTCTCCCAGCCATCCAGCATGGTTTGGACATCCATATGATGGATCTTAACCCTTACAACAGTGATATCAAAGCCAGGTTCAGCCCTTGGAGTAAACCAAATCAGATTTGAACCAAAACTCAAAACGGTAAGAACTAGTATAGCCGATTTGAGCAATTAGTAAAAAATTCTGAGAAATCGATTCTCTAAGTGGGCCAATGATCTGAAATTTTGATAAATATATTCTGATATATTATAGATTTATTCTATTATTGATTCTTAAATTCTTGCTGAAAGTGTGATGGAGATTGAAATCTTGGTGGCAGTAWGTTTTGTGTACACCGAATTCATTAATTTGATTGTATGGTTTGTAATTAATTATTTTCTTTCTACAAAGAATGCATTAGGTTTTTCTAATATAAGCAATAGAAGTTGGGGTTTTTCTATTTTTTTACATTGGAGAAATCGCTGGAGCGTGCGGAGAAGACAGAGCTTGCAGATGGAGATCGATCTGCAGATTCCAATTTTTATAGGGTTATAGTTTTGTTTGGATTAGATTTGGACCATCACACTATCATTCCTAGCTATTTATTTTGGTTTATTTGATGTTTTAATTATGAATCATAACTGTGAAATTTCATATCATTACATATGTGAATTGATGCATGTTTTGGACACCAAAGTCAAGATGGGCTCGATTAAAACCAACGGAGTCTGGACTCGTAAACTCACCCCTTGAGGTAAAAGCAATTGGTTGCAAATGGGTCTACAAGAGGAAGAAGGGCCCCTGATGGAAAAGTTAGAACTCATCTGAGGCCATGCTTTTAGAAGTTGGAATATCCGATTAGACTCAACAATCAAGCAGTTTGATTTTGAGCAGACTTTGGATGAACCTTGTGTTTACAAAAAGACAATGGGAGATAAGGTTACATTCATTATTCTGCATGTAGACAACATTCTACTCATTGGAAATGATGTAGGAATGTTGACTATGGTGAAGGTGTGACTTTTGTAGCATTTCTCCATAAATGATCTTGGAGAAACCTCTTATATCTTAGGCCTTCGACTCTATATAGATAGATCGAAGAGGATAATTAGATTATCCCAATCTGCTTACATTGACAAGATCGTCAACAAATACAACATGCAGGACACTAAGAAGGGATTTGATCCTTTCAAACATGGAGTCACTCTCTCCAAAGGAATGTCACCTAAGACTAATAAGGAGATTAAGGACATGAAAGAAATTCTCTATGCCTCAGGCATAAGGAGCATCATGTATGCTATATTGTATATTCGGCCAAACATTAGTGTTGTGAGTAGATACCAATCTTACCTAAGACAAGAGCATTGCAGTGTTGTGAAAAACATACTAAAGTACCTATGGAGACTAATGGCTATTGTCTTGTCTTCGATGGTAGTTTACTACAGATGGTCGGATATACTGATACCGATTTCCAACCTGACCCAGATGATAAAAAGTCTATATCTAGATACTTTGGGACCCTATGTAATAAGGAAAATAGTCCATGACTGAGGACAACACATTGTCATAAGTGAGGCTTCCTAATAAGTAGTATGAATGAAGAGGTTCGTCGTAGAATTTGGAATCCTACCATATCACCAATTCCATTGTTATGTGACAACATTGGATCTACAGGAGGTTGTTGGTAGAGGGGACAATCAAATTCATAAGGTTGCATCAACGGAGAATGTGGCAGATTCATTGACTAAGCCACTAACGCAGAAAGTGTTGGAGAAACACATGGACAGTATGGAACTAAGGCTTGTATCCAATTGGACCTAAGTGCAAGTGGGAGTTGTTACACAGTATATGCCCTTAGCTCCATCAAATTGATGTACAAATACATTTAATGTAAATGAATAAGAATACATTATTGTTTCATGTTGATATTGGTCTGCTTATATAAAGTTACCCCTTAAACTAGACACTTATGAGACTCGTGTTAGTTACAATGTTTTCAGTTGTTGGATAGACTTGGGGATTTTATTTTGCCAAGGCTAACAGTAATGTGCTACCAAATAAGTTGAGGCATCTTGTCTCAGCTGCTAGGGTTAGATCCAAAGCACATGTAGTGTGTGTTTGGTTGAAACACTAAACCCAGACCATTTTTCAATTATGTCCTAGATCTTGAAAATTGAAGAGCAAAATCAAACAGTTACACATAACACCTAGACTTGATTAAGGTACTGCACTAGGTGTTGGATTGGGTTGTCTTTGATATGCCAATCAATGAGATCCATTGAGGGTCAAACCTTGGGTATGTTGGGGCGGCCTGAGAATTCATCTGAGTGGGTGATCATAGTGATATGATTGCCCCCTTTGTCAAACAAAGTGTGTGATAAGGCTTACACTCTCTTTGATGGAAACCTAAACTGTCGGCAATGGATTTCAACTATGTTTGAGATTTGGTTTTGCAATATATATATATATATATATATATATATATATATATTATGTTTTATGAAAAATGTTTACAAAAGATTTTAATTCTCGGGATCCATCCGAGCAAAGAGTGTGACACTGTGCCTTGCAGGTAGGGGAGAGGTCCTTCCTTGTCGAGTAGGAATTCATGGGCTGATTACTTGATGAGCTGATTACCTGATGGGCTTTATCTTGCTTAAGTCCATTGTCCTTGGGTCTTCATAGGATGGCTGAATTCAATTATCATTTAAGTGTAAATGTTGGGCCTATTTTGAGCCTATGGTGAGGTGCTCAGGGGTTTATTTTCTTCAATGGTGAATTCTGCCAAGCCTTTCACAGAGGTTGAACTGAACCCATGTGGACTTATGTGAGGTCATTATGGGGTCCCACACCATACAAATCAATCCTATGTTGGCTATGCAGCACCCTTGGGTTATGAGCCTTATAGTTGATGGGCCTAAAGCCCATAATTAATATGATTAATTAAGCTGTCACATGACAACTTATGTTGTCATGTAACATGGGGCAAATCTAGGTATGGACCACCTAATCTTATAAGAAGATAAGGTCTATCTCTAATTAGAGTCCAGATCTGATTTAGATCGGATTATCTCCTAATTAGATTAGGAGATAGTTCCATAAGAGATTATAAAAGAGGAGAGAGCGGACCAGTCTAAGACAGCTTCATATTTTTTCAGTTTCTGGTTCTCTCAGCACGCTTTTGTCCCCTAGTTTTTTCCTAGTTCGACCTCATCTATTTGGGATTGAAAACTATGTTGCTAAACCAGCTTTAGGAGTACATTGCACCATTTTCAGTGGAGGCTAGTTTTAGGATTAATTTGGGCGTGAACTACCTTGGGATTTGCATTTGTGGCATCCATATTAGGTATACATCTCCCTCATCGTTTGATTTCAAATCTGGTCCAATTCAATGCAAGACCGGTCCTGAAAAATGTATTTTTTAAAAACATAGGGAATTTGATTCCCAAGAGAATTAGGAAATTTTTGAAATTTCACCCAACCATCCAGTATGTTTCGGCCATCCATATGACGGACCCTAACCCTTCAAACAAAGGACCCCTCCTCGATTTGCCCAACATGATCCTTCTCTTCCCTGAACACAAGACAAACATGATCTAAAGGAAAAGACAAGGCAAGGGAAGAACAACTCCCCAAAAATGAAATGACTGACCTCGTCAACTACATTGACTACTTCAATCACATAGAGCTCCGCAATCTCAAAAAGCACCAACATCTCTCTAGTATCAAGGACAAGTGAAATGGGCCCCTAAGGGTCCTATTTATATAGACGGGTAAGGCTCTGCTTGCTAACCACAGGCCATGATTCAAGAATAGATGATAAAAAAATCATCTATTCTTTTTTATTCTTTGACATATAATATTCCACAGAATTAGAGTTTTCCATGGCCCAATTTATAGAGAGAGAGATCTAGTTGGGGTTGGGTTGTTTTCTAAGATTTGAAGAATGGTAAAGAGTAGAAAAGTCTTTTCAGGCTACAAGATATATTTAACTCAATTTGAAAAACTTGAGGTATGTTTATGTCAATTTATAAAACTCAGGTATGTTTAAGTCTTATTATACCTTAAGTATTTATTACGAAGGCACGTGCTATACATGTGTTTCTTAGACTATAATTCTTCTATTCAACTTTTATATATAACCTATATCAAATTAAAGTAAATATTTGTTTTATATAGTATAGATAAATTAACTCGATTACGAGAAAAAATATAAATCATCTAATCTGCATCTTCCATGTTCAAGTTCTGAAAGCTTCTCACTAACTTTAGGACATATAGCACCTAACACTGTTATGGAAAAAATCATTTTATTATATGGTTATCGTGATTTAAATCATCTTCCACGTGCTCGAAGAGGGTAATGGAATAAGTCTATCAATGAATCATTTTATTTCTTAATGTCAAAAAAGTAATGGAAATTTTATTTGTTAATGTCAAGGTTTAATTTAATAAAAAATCATTTTCTTATTTGGTTAAGCTTTAATATATCCACCATCATCGTTTCTTTTATTAAGGAAAGTGGTTGCTTTTGTAGGAGGGTTGATTTAATAATGGTTTTCAGTGAGAAAATAAATAAAGGAGCAATGTTATTTTGTATGATTTTAGGTAATGGACAGCGTGACCTTATGTTCACCAACCCACTCAAGTTCGCCTTCAAATTAAAATACCCTCTAAGGCTGCTTTTGGAAACAATGCAAATAAGTGTGAATGTAAATATGTAGAGCGTAAAAAGGTTCATATAAATTTTAGAATTGGGTTAGTTTTGCACCGACAAATTTACTTTCTTATCAAGAAGACTTTTAGTTTTAATGGATGCAAATACGAATTCCAATAAAATATATGCCTTTCTTATCAAAAGCCCATTTGAATGCAAATTTACTTCTTTTTTATTGATGTACTTTTACATCTCATTATAGATGTAAATATCCATTGAAAAATGTATTTTTGATCATTTATCAATGCATAAATGTAAGGTTGCCAAATACAAGAAAAAGTGAACCAAAATGCAAATTTATAATGAATTAGGATTTACACTCCATTTGCATCGTTTTCAAACACAGCTTAAAGTTTGAATATACATAAACCTGGTCCAATCCAACTAAAAACTTAAGACTGGCTCAAATTGTTTCTGGTTTATAGGTGAAGCTTGAATTGGGCCTAGGTTTAAAAACATTAATTTGACCTCAGGTTGGACCTTGATTTATAAACTTGGATTTAATTTTGGGCTTCCTACCTTTCCTTTCTTTTCCCTATTTTTTCCTTCAAACCACTAGCCTTAGTGTTGGATTTGGGTTCACCCATATGTAACCTTCCCAATTTGCAACCCTAATTGCATCCCTGACAAGGATCATATAGACAGTTAGTGAGGGCAGCAGATCTCCACTCCGGGTATTGGATAAATATCCTTCATCATTGTCTGACAACTTTTTAATGTATGTGACCCCCTCTGGCCTTAAAATGCTTAGCCAATCATAGTATGCCAAGCCAATCGATATCTTTGCTTATCATATAATATATTTTGAGACACTTTTTATAATGGTTAAGAGCCATTAAAACTTTGGTAATCTGTAATCATGTAGATTGTAGACCATTAATCAAGTGAAGCGAAGAAACTTCTAAGAAAATCGTATTTAATTTACGAACTGGGAAGAATTATGTTACCAATGTAACTTCTTGGACAAAACACATTATCACAAGTGCGAGGTAAAAGAGTAACTTTAATCAATATTCTTTTGAGAAGGGGATTCAATGAATTGACGGATCATGTAGTAACTTCCATCAATAAGAAAAGACTAACATCATAGGAGCCAAGTTGAATTCCACCAACGGACACCACTTTAATGGTAATCATAAATCTTCATGTAGACCATTTATCAAGTCAAGAAAGGAAACATTTAATTAAGAAGGACCTACTTAATTTACAAACTTGTAAATAATTATGTGTTTCCAATCTAGACTTTCCATGAAAGATAGAAAACCCACTGGTGGTCTTTTTGGGTTGTGAGAGTAGGGGTGAGAAAAAAAAAACTGAAAAATTGAAGTGATCGAAAAAATCAATTGAAATCGAACCAAAAAATTGGTTAATTGAATTGGTTGGTTCAGTATTTTTAAAAAATTGAAGGTTTTGATTCGGTTTCGGTTAATCAATATAGATAATTAGCGGTTAACGGAACCAACTGGTATACATATATTTCTATATATTTTATATATATTTATATATATTATATATATTATAAATTAATAAATATACATTATATATAAATATATATTTATAATATATGATATATTATTTATTATTTAAAATATAATATTTTTATATATTTATATTTTTTTATTATATATATTTATAATATATATTATAAAAGTTAAAAAACCGAAAACTTAACCAATCAACCAATTAACCAATTGGCTTCGATTCGATTTCTGTTACCAGTTTTCTAAAAACTGGTAGTATCGATTTATTTAYAAAAAAAAGGCCTACAATTCAGTTAACCAAACTGTGAACACCCCTAATGAGGAGCCGTATTGCAAGGAAAAACTCGAACAGCATAAGCTGTGTTGCTGGGAACGTTCTTGGACATAACACATTATCATAGGTGTGGGGTAAAAGTAATTTCCATCAATATTCTTTTGAACAGGGATTGAATGGATTGACGTATAATGTAAGTAAATTCTATCACTAAGGAAACACCGAAACACTCATAAGGCATAACAGCCAAGTTCAATTCCAACCTAATGTCCATGTAGACCATTAATCAGGTCAAGTAAGGAAACTTCTAAGAAGACCCTACATAATTTACAAACTTGGGAGAATCATGTAGACTTTCCATAGAAGATGGAAAATCCGATTGGCCTTTCTTTGCTGTGAGGAGACCTATTACAGGGAAAAACTTTGGCAGCCTAGGTTGTTGGTAGGGGTGGCAATTTTTCATCCAATCCATCCAATATCTAACCCACCTAACACGTCTATTTACTTGGCGGATTGGAAATGGATTCATCACCCATTGGGTCAATTTAAATGGGTTGGGTTGGGTTGTAGGTAATCATTGGATTAACCATTAAAGATACAAGTATTAATTCCTTAGCCATTTTTTTAATTTTCTTCGTTTGAGTGAAATGATTATAATTAATTCATTAATTTTCTATTAATTATTGACTAAAATTAGTTTTGCCTCGAATCAATACACTTCACCCAAATCAATATAAATCTAAATCAACCCGACCCAAGTTCAGACTAGTTCAACTCAGTCTAAATATGAACAAACCCGATCACCTCAGTTCGGCTTATTTGAATCGATCAACTCAGTCCAAACCCAACCTGATCCAGATCAGGTCAAGCTGGGCCAACCCGAATCCGAGGCGATGTCAGACCCTTCCCTTACGTGTATTCTCCTCTCCCCCTCCCCCTCCCCCTTTCCTGTTTCTTGTTCGTCATGGAAGTCGGCCATTCGGAGACGGAATCGTGGAACCCCCATGCCAGAAGACGCAGAATGCCAGGTTGGGAATGACGAAGAAGGCCGCATAGCTCAAAGGAGGTGGGCTACCAGAATTCATAAAAAGAAATTGTTTGTTTGACCTTTTTAATACCAGCAAGAGAGTTTCTACTTCCACTGTTTGTCTCTCTAGAATTTCGTAAACGACGTTCCTTTGGGTAGAAAAGATTCAAGAACTGCAAGCTTCAGCCTAGCAACCTCGAACCTACCTACTCCTGAACAGGGTCTTCTGGGTCTCATATCAAAGTTCCTGTATCAAGACCTCTCAGTTACAGATATGGTTGCTCTTGTAGGTAATGCCTGAATAATCCTTTTGCCTATATCTAACAATTAGTGTTGGATGGAGTAATTAATTAGTAAAGCTAGCTGATATCTAAAAATTTACAGGTGCACACACCATTGGCATGGCTCGATCCGTGAACTTCCGAGAGATAATCTAGGGAGACTTGCAGGAAACTGCAGGCAGTGATCCGCTCAGCGAGACGTATCTCAGCAGCTTGAAATCTACTTGCCCACCCACTGGGGCAGACGACAATATCGCTGCACTGGACTTTTTTTTGCCTAACCTTTTCGAGGTGGCTTCTGAATTATTCTCTATGATCCTTGAGCCAACTCAGATCAGCCGTTCATGGCATCCTCGAACGCTCCTGTCGCTAAATGGAGTGCTGGAATGGGAGGGTAACTCAGATCAGCCCTTCGATTTCCAGGCAGTATGCGGGAGTTAATTCATAACCTTGTTCGAAAGGGGTAATATTGGATTTTGAAAAAAATTTATAAGTCACATGGGATCACATGTGTACAAATTGTGACAGAATATTAACAGTCAATTGTCAGAAAACTTAAARGTACTCTAAGATAATATATCAACAATAAGGGTATAGTTAGTCAATTAGCAAAACAGTAGGGGTAGTTTAAGAAAATTACCCTTATTTTAATCTCTTGTGCATTGGCACTTTGTATTATTGTATTGATATTAATATTTGGTTGCAGTGCAATTTTATTTGCACTAGTACAAATGTATAGGAGTGCAAATGAAACAAATACAAGTTTTGGTTTAATTTTATTTTGGATTTTACTTTATTCTACTTTGAGTCTTATTTTATTTCTTTTTTATTGCAACTAAACAAAGTAAAGTAAAATTTGAAACAAAAATAAATCAAAGCTTGCATTTAAATCATTTGCACTACCATAGTTTTACATCACTACAAATGAATTTACACTGCAACCAAACACAGCCTTAGGCTCAATTTGAAAAGAGTATAAATACAAATATGTATCATAAAAATACAAGGTTTTTCATAGTACATATTTCTATTTATACTCTTTTCCAAGCTTGGTAATACGGGTGAGCATCAAAAATTGAAAAAAACAAACTGAACTGGTGAAACCGAACCAAAAAATATGGTTGATCAAACTAATCGATATATTATTAATGTAAAACAAAAAAGAAACAAATTATCTGAACTTAGACGGCAGACGACAGAGTGGTGGCCTGTGGGAGCACTGGTGGCTGCTCACTGGAGGTGGAGCGGTGTCCGGTGAGCAGCAACCAGTGCTCCCACCGGCCACCACTCTGTTGTTTGCCATCTAGGTTCTGGTAATTTGTTTTTTTTTTGTTTTTTGTTTTACATTAATAATAGTTTATCTTTATTTTTCAGGTTGTTGATTAATGTTGAATGAACGAATGTTTCTTTCTTAAAATAAATAATAGTATATTTTCCATTTTCCAGACAATTGATTGTTGAATTAATAATGAATGTTTAACTTTTTTCACATAAATAATAGTTTATTTTTCATTTTTCAGACTGTTGATTGTTGAATGAGTGAATGTTTAATTTTTTTTTGCATAAATTATAGTCTATTTTTCATTATTTCAGACTGTTGATTAATGTTGAATGAATACTGAATAGTCTATTTTTCATTTTTTACAGACCGTTGATTAAGGTTGAATGAATACCGAATAGTCTATTTTCATTTTTTCGGACCATTAAATGAATGAATGTTTATCTTGAAATTGTTTTAGCGGTTTTCTTATACTAGATAAATTGAGCTTAGATGCACCCATTTATGTTTTAATAATTTCTTTACATTTTGATTTTCAAGTGGCTAGAGGCCTAGAACTCAATTGCTCATACACTAGTTAGAAAAGCGTCAAGCTTGTGCATATATTATGTGGAAATATATTTCTTGTTTTTTTTTATTCCTTTATTTTTCGATTTCATTATATTTGATTATTTTTTCTAATTAAACATTTGACTTTTTAATTTATTGGATGTCAAGTACAGGTGACAACAGTAAAATTACAGAGAGTCAAAGTTGCAATCCTCCAGTTAAAAGCACAAGCACAAACCTTTTAGTTATACCTTCAAGTAATATTCATCTAATCCAGTTACTGGTGCCACATCTTCTAGAAAAAAATCTTGGGTGCCGGATCATTTACTAAACTTGAGTGTAAGGACAAAAGTGAACAAAGAGTAGGGTGCAATTATTGTGGTATCTAGCTTGTCCATCTACAAGTGGTACTTGTTCTTTAAGTAATCACTTGCTAAAAATAAAAAGTATCCCCTTAATAATACGAACAAGAGACAAAAGACTTTGGAGACTTCATTTCAAAATACAAAAGACTTTGGGACTACATAATCACTTGCACCTTACAAGTTTAACCAAGATGAATGTAAAAAAGAACTTGCTAGGATGGTTATTATGGATGAATTATCTATTAAGCATGTGGAATGAGAGGGGTTCTATGGCTTCTATGGTAAGATGCAACCTAGATTTGTAATTCCTTCATACCACATAGTAGACAGAGATTGTTATAATCACTATTTGGAGGAGAAAAAGAAGTTGAAACAATTTTTTAAAAATTTTCATCAAGGATCTACCTTACTACAGACAAATGGACTTTCTCTCAAAATCTTCGTTACATGTGCCTCACCTCTCACTTTATTGATGATGATTGGAAATTGCATAAAAACATTTTAAATTTTTGTCCAATTTCCATTCTCGGGAGAGGTAATTGGCAAGGCCATTGAGAGATGTTTACTTGATTGGGGCATTGAGAAAATGATGTAGAATTCAATACCTAAAAAAGAGACTTAATAACTGGAAGAGAAATGTCTTAAAGTGTGAGTTCTTATATATTAAATGTGATGCATATATTTTGAGTTTAATTATCAAAAAGAGATTGTTAGAGATAGATGACTATTTTTAGGATTCATTTTAGTGAAATATGTAATGTCCTCTCTAGCCAAGTTGCAAAGCTTTAATGATTGTGTGAAGAAAGAAAAGATAGTAAGTACGCGTCTTATTTGCCTAGATGTTGAAACTAGGAACTCTACTTATTTACTTATTTAATGTTGGAATTTGCTTTAAAATTTCGGAAGGTATTTGATTTGTTAGAGACTGTTGATAGTAGGTATATAGAGGAGCTTACTAATTCTAAAATAAGTCTGCCTACTGATAGAGATTGAGAATATGTTCGTGGTTTGTTGCCTTTTCTTAAAATTTTCTATGAAACCACATTAAAATTATTTGGTTCACTTTATATATCTGGAAATGTATAAATGAAAGAAATATATGGTATTAGAATTGTTGTTTTCAGGTGTAATAGTGATGATTTCTTTGTTGGTTTGATGGCTTTTAAAATGAATTTGAAGTATGACAAATATTGGGCAAATTTCAATGATATCAACACCATGTTGTTCATTGCAGTTGTTCTTTATCCCTGATGTAAATTGGAATGTGTGGATTGGGTGATTAGTGAATCATATGATGTTGATACTACTAAAGTGTTAAAAGAGAAGGCAAAACACATTTTGTCTTTTATGTTTGAGTTTTATAGTTCAACTTTGTCATCTTTTAATCTTCAACCAAATAATCCATCTCAAGATCCAAATGAAATGAAAGTTGAGAGTGGAAGATGTTGCTAATTTCATAAATACATTATATAACAAGAAAAAAGTGGGCCAAGGAGGTGTAAAGAACAAGATAAAATTGGATAAATATTTAGAAGAAGAATGTGAAGATCCAAAAAGTATTTGACATATGGACTTGGTGGAAAACTAATTCATCTAAATATCAAGTGCTTTCTTTGATGGTTCAGGATTTATTAGCTATACCTGTATCTATAGTTGCATCCAAGTCGGATTTTAGCACTGGAAGTTGTGTGCTTGGTTCATTTTGTAGTTCTCTAACTCCAAAAATGGTGGAAGCTATCATTTATGGGAAAGAGTGGTTATAAATATCACGTGGCTATCTCTATATAGAGGAGAGTTTAGATGAGCTTAAAAATATGGAATCAAGTAAAGTTCATAATTTTAATTTTGTGTTTTTTATTCATGTTTATTTTATTATATTAACTCTAATTTGTATTTGTCTCAATTTTTTTTGCAAAAATGTCATCCTTGACCAAAGAGCATCCTCTTATCGACATTGTTGACTAGGTAGTTGTAGACCTTGTGATTATAGACCCGAATTCTTATGATTGAGATGGTGGACTTGTGGTTGTAGACTTTATGCCTTTATGGTTAATTGGTTATGGACATTATGATTGTGGATATGAACTAAGATTTGTATTGTGATGGTTTTTGATAATACTATGGTTATGGCTTTTATGATGCATGTTGAATGGTTAGTTTGTTATTATTTTGATAGATGTGCAAGTAGGAATGGTTAATGGTTGCCAACACTTTTAATATTTTAGATGATCCTAAGTGATAGGTTTATGATTTATCCATGATAATATGATACTAAATACAAGTTTATGAATGATAATATGATTACAATTCGGCTTTGGCCTTTGGTAATGATACTCACTACTAAACTATTCATCAACTTAATGATAGGTTGTCGGGTTTAACTGTTTAAGCCTCTATCTTGTTATTACATCGTATTCTTCAACTTTGGTATTACTAAATATTGTGGTTGTGAGTTTTATGATGCAAGTTGATTGACTAGTTTGTTTAGTCCTTAAACCAGAGGAGTTCAAGAATTATGGGTTTATGATTAGCCTCTTTGATATACAACGAGAATGGTTGTTGATGATTAGTGGCTATAAGAGTTTATATATTGGGCTCTGTGAATGTTTTTATAGTCTCGTGAATGTTCAACAAGGAATCTACATAGCCAAATGATGGCTATAATTATGTAACCCTAGAAAGTGCACTAGTTATCAAGTAGTATAAAGATATCGTTCCCACTAGGATTAAATAAAATAAGTATTACAACTATAGCCTTCCTTAATTATTTGGACAACCAAATTTCAGATCTAATAATAAGAACTACTGAAAATTAAGAATAGAAGAAAAATAAAAATAAGGGCGATTAATGACAAAACTTGCAACGATCTAATTGGAAGCACTAGGACTATTGGTCCACCTAACCATTCCAATGGATATCAATTTATTAGATTAAYCAAGATAATTTATTATCTTCATAAGCTGAAGTTTTTCCAAATTTATTTAATATTCCCTCTCAGGATATATCAAATCTACTTCTATCAAGTAACCCTTCGATCTCTCGACTAGAGTTCTCGAGATAGAAATGCATTAAGTTCTATGAAAAACTTATATCACCAGATGAATCATGTATATATATATTCCTATATAGCATTCAATTCACACTATGAGTTATTCAGTCCATTATATGAATTCCTCTCTCGATTCATTCACATAAACCAAATCAATTAAAGGTGGCCAAGCTCTTAATCGCATTATGCATAATAACTCATAGACAATATGAAAATAACAATCTTGGATAAATCAAAATAAAAAATCAATCCATTGTCGTGGTTAGGCTTTCCACAAACCTAGCTACAAATAAATTAATTCATGATAAAGGAAATAAAGCAAACAAGGGGTAAGAATGAACTCAGGATGTTGCCCTTGAAGCTGAGATCTATGAGCTTGTCTTCTCCTTGCTGCCGCCTTCCTCCTTTCCTCCTTCTTGCTTTGCTGACCTCCTTCTTGAAGCTTTCTTGAATAATGTCTTCTTGATTACTTCAAATATGGATTAAGTGATCCTAATGCTAGTCCGCCACCCCCCCTTTATATAGCTTTAGGAGTAGGAGTTGTTTCCAACTCCTTTTAGGAGTTCTTTCTCCAAAATAGAAAGTCCTAATTAGATCTAATCCTATCCTATCCTATCTCTTATCTAGTAATCTCAATCTTCTTTATCTTTTTAGGATTACATTTGAAATTTAAATCTGATAAGACTCTTTATTCTTGAATTCGAGTTGGGCTTCTTTAATAAATTGGGCTGTTACAAGGCTTTTCTGCGAATTGGGCTTTAGCTGTGAGTTGGGCTTCTCTACGAATTTGCTTCGACTTTGGCCCGATTTTGAACTCAATGCAGACCGAATCGATCAAAACCCAAAACATGAAAGTTGTAGGGTTCTCCCTTATCTTTGGAGTGCATCTTGACTCATACCAATCGGAGTCAAGATGTGAGAGTTATGCCCAGATTACTGAACGGTGCTGAAACTGTGCAAAATCATCCGATTAGCCTTGTTTCCCTCCTGCCGCCTTCTTGCTTGCCCTGAATCGAAATACAAAAGCAATGAGTCCAATTAAGTGTTAATTAAGTAAAAAAATTGAATATTCATGGATAAAAATATGATAATTTTTATTCTTATCAAATCCTCCCATACTTAAACCTTGCTCGTCCTCAGGCGAAACAAACTAACTACCTACTGATTTTTAAACTCTCTCTTAACATGATGCTCATCCTCTCGCCTGCTTCAATCCAGACTTAATAATCTTTCCATTTCCACCTCTTTCTCCTCTTTAACTCGTCAAAGAATAATCTCAAATCACCATTCCTCATGAGCCCAAGTTAAATTAACAGTCAAGGAAAACAAGCATTCCACCGAATAAAAATTTTAGGGTTAAAATAAGCACTCATTGTTTCAACAATCAAAATGCAACAAGATTCAAATACTCCCTCATTAATCTCTTAGGTCAAAACAATGAATGTTATTACCATAAGTTTGCTTATGTATCACATCTCCACCACTAAGCATGATTTCAATGCATCAAAAGGTGAAATGGGGCTTGGGGTTCTAGGGGTGAGTGCATTTTATGCTCCATCTCACCATTTTCTTTCGCTTTTAGTGTGAGTGCATTTTATGCTCCATCTCACACTAGTCACGATTTTTTTTTCTTTTTTTATGAAAATAACAATCTTCCTTTTTCAAATTCCACAAGAGCATCACCATTCTCATTCCAATCCATGAACTCATGAACGTGGTCTCAACATGTCTAACAAAGTAAGTTCTAGAATAATCAAACCGTGTTTGACAGACATTTAGGCGAAAAGTAATCAAATGCTCATAAGGGTTAAATTTGTATTGAATCTTGCCTATTGATCTTTTAAAATAATGAGGTACCTTACGTAGCCAAAAAGAAATTCAATTAGTCATGCTTGCATCCTATCTTGTCTATTCAACCTAAGCACATAATTCATGATAGTTTGAAGTCATTCAAAAATAAGTTTCTAGGGAGCAAAAACTTTAAAAAGAAAGGTTAAAACGTGATGATCGAAGAATGCTAAAGTTGACCCAGAAATTATCAAATTCCCCTAATCCCCCCACACTTAAGGTATACATTGTCCYCAATGTATATGAYTGTGCGTAMGATAGAAAGATTTAAGGGAACTTCCCTGAACGCCTTGTTGAGATCCTTCTGATGCATAATCAGTTGCTAAACACGACCATGTTCCTAAAAAAAGTCGCGACCATAAATAGATAAAAACAATAAAATAAACTGAACATAAATAATTGAACTCAATGGGTTGCCTCTCACAAGCGCTCTTTTTAAGTCATGAGCTTGACTTTCTTCTTTCTTTCATGGTTGTTGTAGGGAAAGAGTGGACTCATGATGAATGGGTTATTCCCCTTCAATATAATGCTTTAAACGCTGCCCATTTACCTTGAATGTGTCTCCCTTACCATTGCGCAATTCAAGTGCTCCATGAGGGAATACCTTAGCCACTACAAAGGGTCCACTCCACCTGGTCTTCAACTTTCCAGGAAATAGGTTGAGACGAGAATTAAAGAGCWGAACTTTGTCTCCTTCCTTAAATTCCTTCCTTGCAATACGGGAGTCATGCCATGCTTTGGTTTTTTCTTTGTAAGTCCGGGCATTCTCATATGCTTGATTCCTCCATTCTTCCATTTCGTTGAGCTGAAGTTTTCTTTTATCACCTGCATCACTCAAATCAAAATTCAAAAATTTGATAGCCCAGTAAGCCTTATGTTCCAACTCAACGGGTAGATGGAACGCCTTGCCGAAATCTAATTGATATGGGAACATACCAATTGGGTTTTGAATGCAGTACGGTAAGCCCAAAGTGCATCGTCTAATTTCAAGGACCAATCTCTCCTAGATGTGGTAACTGTCTTTTCTAAAATCTGTTTTAATTCTCTATTAGAGACTTCTACTTGGCCGCTAGTCTGAAGGTGGTAGGGGGTTGCAATTCTATGCGTAACACCATATTTATTTAGCAAGTGCTCGAATTGTTTATTACAGAAATGCTTTCCCCCATCACTTATGATAGCTCGAGGTGTTCCAAAACGAGTGAATATAAAATTTTTCATAAATTTAATAACAACCCAAGCATCATTAGTTCGATATGCACATGCTTCCACTCATTTGCTTACATAATCCACAGCCACAAGTATGTATGAATTATTAATAGACTTAGGAAAAAGCCCCATGAAATCGATGCCCCAAATATCAAAGATTTCGCAAACAAGAATATTGTTCAAGGGCATCTCATTTCGTCGGAAGATATTACCTGTCCTTTGGCAATGATCTTAAGCACTTATATAAGAGTAGACATCCTTGAAGAGCGAAGGCCAGTAAAAACCACTTTGGAGAATTTTTGAAGCAGTTCTTGATGCTCTATGATGACCTCCTGCTTCTTTGTCATGGAAAAAATTTATAACGCTCCGCGCTTCCTCCTCAGGAATACATCTCAATATCATTCCGTCCCCACAAATTTTATACAGGTAAGGTTCATCCCACAAGTAATACTTCACATCAGAGAAAATTTTCTTTTTCTGTTGATATGTCAAGTGAAGTAGCACCACCTTTCCTGCCAAAAAATTAGCAAAATATACAAAGCAAGGTTCATTATTTCTGCTAATCGCATACAATTGCTCATCTAGGAATTCATCATGCAATGGGGAATCATTAATGTTTTCAACATAATTTTGATCAAGCCTTGATAAGTGATCAGCTACTGTATTTTCACTACCCTTCTTATCCTTAATTTCTAAATCAAATTCTTGCAACAGCAGAATACATCGCAGTAGCCTAGGCTTTGCATATATTTTAGCAAATAGATATCTCAAGGCAGCATGGTTAGTGAACATGATGACTTTAGACAAGAGTAAATAAGATCTAAACTTTTCAATAGCAAATACCACTACAAGTAATTCCTTTTCAGTAGTGGAATAATTTTTCTATGCTTTAGTCATGGTCCTATTTGCATAATGAAAGAATGTTAGGATCCAACGTATAGACGCCAAAACGGTTGCGGAATGGGTGGGCAAATTTCAAAAAATTCCTACCTTTCTTCCAACTGGGAATCGCATTCCCTTATTTTAGAATCAAATATTCAAGGATCTACTCGAACCAAACCAGACCAGATCTGAACCAAAGATCAGGGGAAGGGTTATACCTGATACGGAGAATCAAAATCTCCCAACGTCGGTGTTCACGCCCAAAGAAAGATCCAAGATCTGCTCCCA
>NW_010729191.1:1747805-1770463 GCF_000365185.1 Nelumbo nucifera
GATCGCTCCATTGTTGTCACACAACAACGGGATGGGTGATGTACTGGACGAAACCACTTCTAATTCGTGAACGAACTTCTTCATCCACACGGCTTCCTTAGCAGTTTCACTTGCGGCAATGTACTCGGCTTCGGTTGTGGAGCCAGTCGTGGACCCCTGTTTGCTATTTTCCAGCAAACAACACACGATCCTATCATGAAAACATACCCAAACATAAACTTTCTATCATCTGGATCCGATTAGAAATCGACATCAGTATACCCCAGAATTTGTAGTGAACTACCATCCAATACCAGACAAAACTCTTTTGTCCTTCGAAGGTATTTGAGTATGTTCTTCACAGCAGTCCAATGCTCCTGCCCTGGGTTGGCCTGGAACCTGCTTATGACACTCACCGCCTGAGCAATGTCAAGGCGAGTGCACAACATGGCATACATGATGCTCCCTATGACTAAGGCATAGGGAACGATTTTCATGCCCCCAATCTCCTTAAAAGTCTTGAGAGACAACTTCTTGGAGAGATTGACTCCGTGCCTGAAAGGAACATTTCTTTTCTTGGAGTTCTCCATGCTGTACCTTTTGACTAATTTGTCAATGTAAGCAGCCTGGGATAATCCAATGATCCGCTTCGATCTATCTCTATAGAGTCGAAGACCTAGTATATAGGAAGCTTCTCCAAAGATCTTTCATGTAAAATTGCTGCGAAAGCCATACCTTGACCGAAGTCAACATTCCTACATCATTCCCAATGAGTAGGATATCGTCCACATACAACACCAAAAAGGTGACCTTATCCCCACTAGACTTCCTGTAAACACAGGGCTCATCCGGATTTTGCTCAAAGTCAAACGATTTGACTGCAGAGTCAAAATGGATGTTCCAACTCCTAGAAGCCTSCTTAAGTCCATATATGGATCTATTAAGTTTACATACCATGTGTTCCTGACTAGCAGCAATGAAGCCTTGCGGCTGCTGCATGTAGATATCATCGCTAAGATCTCCATTTAGGAACATGGTTTTGACATTCATTTGTCAAATCTCGTAGTCATGGTATGCTGCTACAACTAGCAGGATCCTAATGGATTTAAGCATGGCCACAGGCAAAAAGGTTTCCTCATAGTCGATGCCTTCTTTCTGAGTATACCCTTTCACTACCAAATGAACTTTGTAGGTCTCAATCTTGCCATCGGGGCCCTTCTTCCTCTTATAGATCCATTTGCAACCAATTGCTTTTACCCCGGAGGGCGGATCTACTAGAGTCCAAACTCCATTGGCCTCCACCGAGTCCATCTCAGCTCTCATGGCCTCCACCCACTTCTGGGAATCTATGTCCACCATAGCTTCCGCGTAAGTCACGGGATCCTCCTCACTAGTCAAGGCTTCCACTAGGTAACTATCCTGGTCATAACCATAACAGACCGGTGGCCTGGATACCCAGGGGGATCTTCTAGGTTGGTCACTACCTGGAACTTGTGGGACATCTCCCACTGATCTTGAGCTCTCATCATCAATAACTATTTCCTGACGATGGGTGTCCAGGATGTAATCAGTCTCTAAGAACTAGGCATTTCGACTGTAGAGTACTTTCTGCTCACTTGGGTCATAGAAAAGATAACCCACTGAATTCTTTGGGTAGCCTACAAATAGGCAACGGCTAGTCTTGGATTCCAACTTGTCCGCACTCATTCTTTTAACGTGCGCAGGACAACCCCAAATCTTCAAGTGTCTGACACTTGGTTTCTTTCCGGTCCAAAGCTCTAATGCATATCCCCAAAAGGATGTGGGTAATTCCGAGGATGTGAGAAGTGACCGGACCATGTCTAACAATGTCCTATTCCTCCTCTTTGAAACACCGTTAAGCTGCAGTGTTGCAGGAGGAGCCAACTGTAATATTATCCCGTTGGACTTCAAGTAGTCCCTGAATTCGTCAGAGAGATACTTGCCACCTCGATCCGATCGAAGGGCCTTAATTTCTCTCCCTAACTGTTTCTTAACTTCTTATCTGAACTCCTTGAACTTTTCAAAGGATTCGGACTTCTGTCTCATCAGGTACACGTAACCACATCGTAAAAAATCATTAGTGAAAGTGATGAAGTATGCGTGTTGGTTACGGGTCCTGACACTCAGGGTACCACATACATCAGTATGTATAAGGTCAAGTGTGCCTGTACATCTTTTAGGCTTACCGTTAAATGACTGTTTTGTCATCTTGCCTCGGAGGCAAGGTTCACAAGTGGGAAGATCTTCTATGGTTAGAAAATCCAAAGGACCATCCTTTACCAGTCTTGCGATTCGATCAATACTGATATGGCCAAGTTGGTAATGCCGCAGGCACGTGGGACTAACTATATCACGAGTCCTTTTCTTGGGGATTTTAACTGACGTAGTTTCGGTTAGGATGTAGAACATAGAGACCATTCTCCAGTTCTCCGCATGCGATGAATTTATTATTCCATTTAACAGTAATCGTATTATTAAAATAAATAGTATATCCATCAGCACACAGGTTAGAAACAGAAATCAAATTTCTTCTTAAGTTCTGTACATAAAGATAATCTTTAAGTACAAGAATTCCTTCTCTAAAAACTAGTTCTATAGTTCCAATTGCTGCAGCTGCAACACTTGCAGTCGTTCCCAAGGAAAGCGTCACTTCCCCTTCACTCAGCCTTCTGCTTACTTTGAACCCCTGCAGTGAATTACACGCATGAGTTGAATCCCTAGAGTCAACACACCAGGACACAGAAGTGACTAACAAATTAGTCTCAATGACACAAGTTTCGAAAATACCTTTCTTAGATTTCAAGTAGGCAGGACAGTTCATTTTCCAGTGGCCGGCTTGCTTGCAGAAGTGACAAGCATCGGATGCCTTGTCTTTATTTTGTTTCTTAGACTTAGTGGCCTTTTTCTAGGGTTTTCTCTTTGCCCTCCTCTTCTTTCCAGATTTGCCAGATTCAACAAGCATGGCTATCGGCTCATCCTTTCTAATCAGTTCCTCGGCCCAYTGCRACATGTTGYTGAGCTCTTGAACGCTGACATTCAGCTTGTTCATATTGTAATTCATTATGAACGGATTGAAGGACGGAGGCAAGGAGTTAAGAATGGCATCTATCTATGTGACCAGATCCAGCCCGGACCCAAAGGCCTCTAGCTCGTTAATGTAACCCATCATCCGGAGACAATGGTCATGAACTTGCTGCCCCTTGGTCATCTATGCGGTCATGAATTGTTTTAGGACCTTCTGGCAAGTAGAATAGTTCTGCTCTTCGTACTTAGTCTTCAGACTATCCAATATGTCCTTGGCAAGTTCGATCTGATCGAACTGCCTCTGTATCGGATTATCCAAAGAGGCTACGATATAGCAGCGAGCTAAGGAGTTTTTCTCCTCCCATTCTTGGTATTCCCTCCTGCGGGCTTCAGAAGCCCTATCTCCCGGACGATCCGGTGCAGGATTCTTTGCCACCTTATCTAGTTTTTTTGAAGTTAGGATCAGCATAAGGTTTTTGTACCAGTCGGCATAGTATGGGCCCTTAAGCTTGTTGTCGTCAAGCAACTTAGCAAATTATCTGTTTGCCATTTTCTGATAAAACAACAAAACGTTAGTCAACAACCTTAGTTTGATTCATGTTACCTACATAGATATGGCTTTTAATCTATGTTCCATTTCCATTTGTTCATCTTTGAGATTTCCCTCCTATCGCAGTGACGGAGACGGTGAAATGTCTCTAGAAATGTGGAAAATCACGTAGGGTGCGTGGAGCCAACTGTTTCAGCTGCATAACCCCACCACCTTTTTGTGACAGATCATATCCACTCATCATATGAGTTTCCCTTTGGCCTCTGTCAGACAAGGTTCAGAGCCGTTTTCAGGTAAACCTTTCTGTCCAGTGAGTGCTCACCCATCATATTCAGGTTACGCCAAGGTACCGTGAGAGAGTTCCCATTTTCTGGTGAAGCCCCTCCCACATCGGTCTATGACGCCCCTATCATCTTATGAAACACTCTGACAGACCCAACAGCAAATGGATAACCCAATTTTATGGTGTGTTTCCTCATTACTAAAGGGCCAAGTGCTTATGGCCCATGGTCGCAACACATCAAACATCCACACATCACATGATATGGAAGAATTGATCCAATCAATTACTCACTGTAAAGCCCATTAATCAGCCCGTTTAAAGTCCATAATATTAACCAATAATATCATCTAGGTATATGGGCTGAATCGCAGTTAGCAGTTCGGCCCATATAGCTTTTATGTAAAACTGGGCTTTTGCAGTTTTAAACCCTTAAAATTGGGCTTTATAGACTTGAAAGTGGGAAATAACAGAACTGAATACAGTCCCTTTCGAACCCTAGATTCGGTCCAAACAGCTTTGGTCCAATCTGGTCCGAGACGGTCCAAAAACCAATCTTTAATTCAAGAAACAATTCAATGAAAGATCTGAAATTAAAATTCCAAATTTTGACAATCAAAATAGATCTGGACTGTTCGCACAACCTGCAAAATAGAGGTTAGTAACTAGGGTTGCAGTTTCCCAAACTGCAAAACGCAGATAACAAACTCTTTATCTGTGAATCTCTAGCGCTGCCACCTTCTCAATCAAGAAAATAAAAAAAGAACAAAAATCCTATTTCTATTAAATAATTACATTCTTAATTGAATCCTATACATTCAGTCTAGAAAAAAAAAATTATTTTACAGACCGGAATGGATAGAAACTGCAAATAATAGGTGCGTAGACATTCTGCGCCAAAATGATCTTCGAACTCCATGTACGAACAATCCATTAAATCAGAAATAAAATAAGAACAATTCTAAATTAAATTTCAGATTTAACAAAACTTAATTATAGATCAATCGCAAAACAAGAAACAATTTCTTGAAACAAAAACTGCAAACTGCAAACTGCGCAATACCCAGATAGAACGGCTTCTACCGAATTGCACAGGTTCAGATCTGATCTCTTGGTTCACGATTCGAACCTATGGATCTGATACCATTGAAAGAATGGTAGGATCCATCATATGAACGCCAAAAAGGTTGCAGAATGGGTGAGCGAATTTCAAAAATTTACTACCTTTCTTCCAACTAGGAATCGCATTCCCTTATTTTAGAATCAAATATTCAAGGACCTACTCAAACCAAACCAGACCAGATCTGAACCAAAGATCAGGGGAAGCGTTATACCTGATATGGAGAATCAAAATCTCCCAACGTCRGTGTTAACGCCCAAAGAAAGATCCAAGATATGCTCCCGCTGAAGATGACACAGCGATGGCGGGGCAGAACCAGCAGTGTACGTCTCACGTACCGATCTCTTCACAAGAACTCGTTGGAGGCTTAGAGCACCGAACCAAACCAGCCTTTCAGTAAAGACTGATATCAAGAATAGATTTCTTGATTTTCCCCTCAATGGAATTCGAACTATGCAGGAAGGTGGCGGCGGCTGGAGGAGATCCCTAAGGCTGAAAGAGGCGTGAATGCAGATTTCAGCTTAGGGAAGATGAGATCCTATCGCAGATTGCAGAGAGTGTTAATTGCAAAACCCTAGGTCGAATTCTTTTAATTCTCTATTTGGGTTTCCTCCTTTCTTAGTGATTAAGAAACCTCCTAATCCCATTAGGAGTTATCCCAATCCAAATCTGTACTTGGATAAGGGATAATTTTAATCTTATCTGCAAATTAAATCAGCCCATTCCTGATCTCATCAGGAGGTTAATCCTATCTGTAGATTCGCCCCCTTAAGTGGGTGATCATATCAGCCCAGTTTGAAATGGGCTTTTAGGCCCAATAAATGAATAGTGCTCAATAAGTTTCCAAATTGCTGCCTAGTTGGGCTTCTTTGTATGGCATGGGACCCAAGCATTGATCTCCACATCAGCCACATGGGTTCGGCCCAGCCTTTGTTACAAGGCCTAGCCGAAGTCACTAGAAAACCCAGTGAACCCCTTGAGCCTATTACATGGACCCTATGGGCCCAACACTTAGACTAAGTGGTACTTRGGCCAAGCCATCTTATAAAAACCTAGCGACTGTGGGCATATGCAAGATTAGCCCATCAGATATTATCCTAAATGGCCTTACACTTAACCTCTCAGCCCATAATGATCAATCTCTGCCCGACAAGAGAGGACCTCTCCCTCGGCTGCAAGAAACAGTGTTGCACTCTCCACTCACTTGGATCCCGGGAATTAAAACCATTTGCAAACATTTTGAAACCGTATATAAGTATATATCATATATATAAATTTTGCAAAACAAAATTCCAACGATTGAAATTAACTACCGGCAGTTTGGTTTCCATCCGAGAGAGTGCATCCTCGATCATTACCTTTGTCCGACAAAGGGGCTGATCCCGTCACTATGATCACCCACTCAGATGAATTCTCGGACTGCCCCAACATTCCCAGGTTTTGACCCCCGCTAAGGATCTCACTGATTGGCATATCAAAGATAGCCCAATCCGACATCTAGCGCAGCACCATAATCGGGTGTTGGGGTCAGGTGTAACTTTCCAGTTCTGCCCATCAATCTCCAAGGTCCAGGGCAATACTGGAAATCTGGTCCGGTTCAAGGGTTCAAGTAATCCTACACTGCGTGTACCTTGGGTCTCACCCTGGCGGCTGAGACAAGCCACCCCAACAGTTGGTAGCACACCAGTGTCAGCCCTGGCAGGATAAATCTCCCCAGAGTTATCCAATGGCTGTGAACATTTAAAACTAACACAAGTCTCATTAAGTGTCCAGTTTTAGGGTCTTACACAGAAGCATACAGCACAACATGAATCAAACATGTACTTTATTTATTTACATTAAATATCAAAAGTAAATCAAAACTTATTAGAGCTAAGGGCATACAAAACTGTCTAACACATAGTAAATGGTATGAAATTTCTTATCTTTTCGTTGCCCTAAAACTACCCCCAAGGTATCATTACTTGCATCATACATGATTTCGAAGGGTAGTTCCCATACCGGAGCTAATACAATAGGGGCTTGAATCAATTTTTCCTTAAGAGTGTTGAATGCATGCAAACAATTATCATCGAATTCAAAAGGTACATCTTTAACTAGCAGATTTGTCAAGGGTTTAGCTATTTTAGAAAAATCCTTAATGAACCATCTGTAAAAACCTGCATGCCCAAGAAAACCTCTAATGTCCTTTAGGGATTGAGGTGGAGGAAGCTTTTCAATCAGTTCTATCTTAGCTTTATCCACTTCGATGCCCCTGGATGACACTTTATGCCCTAGAACTATTCCTTCCTTAACCATGAAATGACATTTTTCACAATTCAAAACAATGTTAGATTCCTCACATCTTTGAAGTTCCTGTTCTAAATTATGCAAGCACTCATCGAATGATGATCCATAAATGAAGAAATCATCCATAAATACTTCCATGCAATCATCAACGAAATCGCCAAACAAAGACATCATGCAACGCTGGAAAGTAGCAGGTGCATTGCACAATCCAAATGGCATTCTCCTAAATGCAAATGTGCCATATGGGCATGTAAAAGTAGTCTTCTCCTGGTCTTCAAGTGCAATGGGTACTTGAAGATACCCGGAGTAGCCATCTAAGAAGCAATAGTATTCATGCCCTGCGAGTTTCTCTATCATTTGATCAATAAATGGCAAAGGGAAGTGATCTTTCCTAGTGGCCTTATTCAACTTCCGATAGTCTATGCACACCCTGCAGCCAGTTATTGTTCTTGTGGGAGTCAATTCATTATTTTCATTTAAGATTGCAGTGGTTCCCCCTTTTTTGGTACAACTTGAACAGGACTTACCCATGATGAATCAGAGATTAGATAGATAATACCTACTTCGAGCCATTTAAGAATTTTTGTCTTCACTACCTGTTGCATTTTAGGGTTCAGCCTTCTTTGTTGTTGTGCCTTGGGATTGCAGCCATTTTCCATCAAGATTTTGTGCGTGCACACCAAAGGGTTAATCCCTTTTATGTCGGCGATGCTCCATCCGATGGCCAATACATGTTGCTTGAGCACCCTTACCAGCTTTTCCTCTCGGAGACCTGTCAAATCAGAAGAGATGATTACAGGTAAGGTGGAACTTTCTCCCAAAAATATATATTTCAAATGAGAAGGCAAAGGTTTAAGTTCCAAAGCTGAAGGTTCTTCGATGGAGGGTCGCAATTGTTTGGTATAGGTCGGTCCATCTAGTGGTAAAAATTTTTCTTGTCTTGGCTTGCACCCTTCCTGACCGGCCTCCAAATAGTTCAACGTCTCCTTAACTTCCTCCTCCAAGACCTGCATGTTTTTACAAGAATTAAGATTGCAGCTTTCTAAGGGATCATCTAATTTAGATGCGTTAATTTCAGCTGCCCAAACATCAATGCAGTCGATTGCATATATTTCATGTTCCATTGTTTTAGGATATTTCATGGTTTTAAATACATTAAACACCACTTCACCATTGATTATAAGGGTAAGTAGACCTTTTTGCACATCAATTAAAGCATTACCAGTAGCAAGAAAAGGTCTCCCTAAAATCAGAGGCATTGTCCTATCTTCCTCCATATCCAACACGATGAAATCAGCAAGAATAATAAAATTGCACACTTTGACTAAAACATCTTCTACTATTCCCCTAGGATATTTAATGTTAGTTCATGCAATCCAAGTTTTTTAAAAATAGAATATGGCATTAGATTTATACTGGCACCTAAATCGCATAAAGCTTTTTCAAATTCAGTATTTCCTATGGTGCAAGGTATAGAAAAACTCCCTGGATCCTTAAGCTTTGGGAGCAATTTATTCGGAGGATGGCTGAGCACTCTTCATTCAATTTCACCATCTCACATTCCTCCCATTTCCTTTTATTCGACATCACCTTCTTCAGGAATTTGGCATATTTTGGCATCTGCGACAATACATCAAGAAGAGGGGAGTTAATATGTATTTTTCTAAACACTTCTAAAAATTTCTCAAATTGTTTATCCAAGTTAGCTTTCAAAACTCTTCTAGGGTAGGGGAGAGGAAATTTAATAACATCTAAATTCAGTTTAGGTGTACTCCCTTCGGTCTCCTTTTGTGAATCGGCYACTTCAGCTTTYTRATCATCATTTTGGGTCTCGCCAATAGTCTTTCCACTTCTTAAAGCAATGGCATTCACTTGCTCCCTTGGGTTCTTCTCTGTATTGCTAGGCAGTTGTCCCTCTCTTCTTTCTAATAACAAATTCACAATCTGCCCCATTTGGACTTCTAAATTCTTAATAGATGCTTCTTGATTTAAGAATTTCTTTTCGTGATCTTGAAACTTTGCTTCAGCAGCATTAATGAACTTAGAAATCATTTCCTCTAAATTTCCCTTATTTTCTTGTGGGGGTGGCTGTTGTTGAAATCCCATTGGTGCTTTTTGTTGGTTGTTGTTCCATGAAAAATTCGGATGACTCCTTCACCCTGGGTTGTATGTGTTCGAATAGGGGTTGAAATTTGGCCTGCCACCATGAGAAATAAAATTAGCACTTTCATGTGAAGCAAAAGGATTACCTACTGGACAATCAGAATTTATATGTCCTAATTGGCCACAAAGATCACATGGATTACTAGATGACACATTTATTGCTGCAACACTAAGATTGTCTAGTTTTTTATTCAAATTAGCAAGTTGAGCAGATAAAGCTGCAAAAGAATCTATATGGTGTACTCCCTTTCGATCAGTTCGGTCATTATTCCATTGGTAGCTATTTGATACCATCTCTTCCACTAGATCATAGGCTTCCTCTGGAGTTTTCCTCATGATTGTGCCACCTGCAGCTGCATCAATAATGGAGCAATTAGATGGAATAATATCATTATAAAAAGTTTGAATTTGGCGCCAAACTGGTATTCCATGGTGAGGACACTTCCTAAGTATCTCTTTAAATCATTCCCATGCCTCATACAAGGATTCCCTCTCTAATTGGACAAAAGTAGTAATATCATTGATCAATTTTGCTATTTTAGAGGGAGGAAAATACTTAGCCAAAAATTTGTGAGTCAAGTCATTCTAAGTGGTGATACTTCCTGCAGGGAGTGAGTTAAGCCAATCCTTAGCTCTATCACGTAATGAGAATGGGAAAAGTCTAAGCCTAATAGTATCATCGTTAACTCCATTATTCTTGAATGTGTCGCATATTTCTAGGAAGTTAACAATGTGTGCATTAGGATCATCACTTGACAACCCATTAAACTGAATACTCATTTGGACCATTTGGATAATCGCAAGCTTGATCTCAAAATTATTGGCTTGAATCGTTGGCTTGTTAATGCTAGAAGTAGACCCATCAATTGTTGGACAAGCATAGTTCAAAAGGGTTCGATTTGCTTCGTTTTCCATTTCTTCCTCAACTTCTTCTGCTGGTTCGCATCCTTCAACCTTCTCTTTCGTTTTACCTTTGTTGGCTCTTTGCAGTATGCGAAGGGTTCTCTCTATTCCAGGATCGAATTTTGCTAGTTCTTCACCTCTACTGCGTCTCATACACTAACTAATCTGAACACAGCAAGAATTCGAATAGATAATAATAAAAGAAGAAGAGAAAAAAAAATAAAAAACCAAATTAACCAAGGTTAACAAGTTCTAATATTATTTTAGGATTAAATCCCCAGCAACAGCACCAAAAACTTGATGGCTATAATTATGTAGCCCTAGCAAGTGCATTAGTTATCAAGTAGTATAAAGATATCGTTCCCACGAGGATTTAACAAAATAAGTATTAGAACTATAGCCTTCCTTAATTATTTGGACAACCGAATTTCAGATCTAATAATAAGAACTACTAAAAATTAGGAATAGAAGAAAAATAAAAATAAGGGTGATTAATGGCAAAACTTGCAACGATCTAATTGGAAGCGCTAGGACTATTGGTCCACCTAACCATTCCAATGGATATCAATTTATTAGATTAACCAAGATAAATTATTATCCTCATAAGCTGAAGTTTTTCTAAATTTATTTAATATTCCTTCTCAGGATGTATCAAATCTACTTCAATCAAGTAACCCTTTGATCTCTCAACTAGAGTTCTCGAGATAGAAATGCATTAAGTTCTATGAAAAACTTATATCATCAGATGAATCATGTATATATATTCCTATATATCATTCAATCACACTATGAGTTATTCAATCCATTATATGAATTCCTCTCTCGATTCATTCACATAAACCAAATCAATTAAGAGGTGGCCAAGCTCTTAATCGCATTATGCATAATAACTCATAAACAATATGAAAATAACAATCTTGGATAAATAAAAATAAAGAATCAATCCATTGTCGTGGTTAGGCTTTCCACAGACCTATCTACAAATAAATTAATTCATGATAAAGGAAATAAAGCAAACAAGGGGTAAGAAAGAACTCATGATGTCGCCCTTGAAACTGAGATCTATAAGCTTGTCTTATCCTTGTCGTCGCCTTCCTCCTTTCATCCTTCTTTCTTTGTTGACCTCCTTCTTGAAGCTTTCTTGAATGATGTCTTCTTGATTACTTCAGAGATGGATTGAGTGATCCCAATGCTAGTCTGCCCCCCCTCCTCCCTTTATATAGCTTTAGAAGGAGGGGCTGTTTCCAACTCCTTTTAGGAGTTCTTTCTCAAAAATAGAAAGTCCTAATTAGATCTAATCCTATCCTATCCTATCTCTTATCTAGTAATCTCAATCTTCTTTATCTTTCTAGAATTACATTTGAAATTTAAATCTGATAAGACTCTTTATTCTTGAATTCGAGTTGGGCTTCTTTAATAAATTGGGCTGCTACAAGGCTTTTCTGCGAATTGGGCTTCAGCTGTGAGTTGGGCTTCTTTACGAATTTTCTTTGACTTTGGACCAATTTTGACCTTGATTCAGACCGAATCGATCAAACCTCAAAACATGAAAGTTGTAGGGTTATCCCTTATCTTTCTATTGCATCTTGAATCATCCCAATCAGAGTCCGGATGTGAGAGTTATGCCCAGATTACTGAATGGTGCCAAAACTGCACAAAATCATCCAATTAGCCTTGTTTCCCTCCTGTCGCCTTCTTGCTTGCCTTGAATCGAAATACAAGAGTAATGTGTCCAATTAAGTGTTAATCGAAATACAAAGAATAACTCTTGGTTTTATCCCATATAATGGTGATTGGTCGAGATAATGATTCTTTATGTGGTTTTCTAACTATATTCAAACATTATTGTGTATAAGGACTAAATTTTCTTCTTTACTTTTCATGTAGGGGCTAATGTGGTAATTTCTAGGACTTAAGAACTTAACTACAAATGTGTGGTTATACCCCTTCACAGTTTTAAGTAGCCTTTATATTCCTAACCAGATATTGCACAAAGTGGATGGAAGATTTCAATCCAAGAGCAAAGAGATAGAGTATCTCCTATGCAACCCTAATCCTTAGGAATAGAAAGCTTAATAACACCTCACACACACTTAAAAGTTTATTTCTCTTAATTTATAAGATATTAGAAGGAAAAGAGCAGGAATTCGACTAGCCCTAATTAAGATACTGAATTGCACTACTAATCTAGAACTAAGTGCTAAAAAGTTGTAGAGAAACTGAGTAGTGTTGGAGGAATCAATTTGGCCAATTGGATTAGCATTACAAATAGAATTTTCCATAAAAGAATTCAAAGTTGAGATATACAATTTGGGTAATATATAGGTATGAAATAAACAAAATTCAAAAATAGTCAGATGTTCCGTGGTGATCTTGGGTTTATAGTGAAACAAATAAACCTTATTTCCTGCATTTAACTTTCATCACCAGTGTGTCTTCTACATACACTTCCATATTCTAACCTATTTGTTCCATGAAGATCTTATTTATTAGCCTTTAGTATGCGGTGCTGGCATTTTTTAGGCTGAAGGGCATGACTCTATAGTAGTACAAGCTCTTTTTTATGATCAAAGTTTTCATGCATCAAAATCAAACTATACCTTAAGAATGCATCCATGAAGTTGAGCAAGTTTTATTCAGGTTAGTAAAACCAATGTAAATGTAGACTTGTCATTCATATCATTGAGCAAGTTTTATTCAGGTTAGTAAAATCAATGTAAATGTAGACTTGTCATTCATATTCTTGACCATCACTACATTCATGATCCATTATAGATAGTTGACCTCTCGAACAAACTTGGCCTGGAGGAGTTTGTTAACCTCGTTGTTGACCTACCACCACTATAGGGCAAAGTTTCTTTTCTTCTACTGGATGGGATGGTAGGTTGGGTCCATGCTACGAAGTTGTCTTATCACCTTAGGATTTATCCTTGGCATGTCTTCTAAAAATCAAGAAAACATAGCTAACTCAGCCAACCCTTTTAAGAAACTAAACTAAGGATTTGCAACCCAATTTGACTAGACCAAAAGATTATCCAAAAGAAGCTGATTCCAAAATTTTTTTGGGTGGAAACTTCACTTAAACTCGTGACCAAAGTATCACCTTTCTTATTAGAATATCTGGAAATTGCATTGTGTCTGCAAACATAACTCTGCACCATCTTTAGTTCGTTGTAGACCTTCTTGGGATGATTTGAGCTTGAGTGTGAACTACCAGTTTGATTTCTTCATTTGTGGACATCAAAATCAGGTACTACACTCAACTTTGATCCAATGGTTTGATATTTCTTAATCCAATTATTCCAAATGATCCATGGAGAAGACTAGTTTTCTCACCTTGTGTGATTTCAACATTAAGATTTCTAGAAAATTTTAAATTCCATCCTCTTTATTTGCTAAATTTTTTTGCATATAATGATTACTAGATAATCACCTTTCACTAAGACCTATCAATAAAATGATAACATACCCATATTCAAAAGAAAAAACAAAACAGCATATCAACTTATGTTTGCTTTAAAACACTAATTTGTTTTCATTTTATTGAGGGTTGCATGCAACCATAGTTGTAGTTGTAGGAAATATTCTCTCATCTCATTAATGTATACCTTTCAATTCAAGACAGCACCACTTGGATGATTTCTATAAATAATCTACTAGTTATTGCTTACTACTCAGTTTACAACCATCAAAGTGAACTCTATGGGAGATTTTCTTTTCCTCTTTAATATTTAATACCCCTTTGGATAAAAAAAAATGTTAAGAGTCATGCAAGTGGGTTACGTTTTATTTCATCCAACAAAGTTCCCTAGATTCATCAATTAGGGTATATCAATCAGGAAAGCCCTACAAAGTGAAAAGCAAGGGTGATCATGGGCTAGGCCAAGCATTAAACCTATGCCTATTATATTATATTACATATGTATATAAATATAAACCATTATATATTAGTATATGTGTAAAATATAAATGTTGTGGGTCAAGCCTGAAGTGTTGAAATCAAGCCCGGCCCGAAAATTTATGGGCTCGGTTAGGTAAGGAATAATCGCTGCTAGCGCAAAGTCTTACAAAGATTCGATAATAAGGAAACCCATTGTCTATATATGGCTCTCCCTCTATGTTCTAATGGGCTACACATAGGTTTTTACAATGCGGTCTAAAGTTCCATCAGAATGTGACACATTGCACTTTTTGTGGGGAAAGGAAATAATTCTTATTTACTTTCACTTTTTTGATTTTTCAAATAAACGTAATGTTTTGTCTCAACATTAAAACAAAGAAATAAAGGGCAAATCTCTTAAAGTATCCCTAGTTTTATGGAATTGACTAACTCTATTCCTATTGTTTAGATTTGTCTTATAGTATCTTCTAAGTTTTCTAACAATTGACTAAATCCTTCATTTCCATTAGTGTGCATTAGTGTTCCATCACAATACGTTCACATGTGAGACCACATGATGYATAAAATTTTTTAAATCACAATATTACCCTTTTTGGTCAATTTTATCCTCCATTATTCTTCAAATCTTCAAAATAAAACTCAACAAATCCAAATTTTTCATTTGAGTATAATAGGAAATGCATGAAATTCTTTGTTCTCTGAACTGTAAAGCGTCTTCCTATCATTTAATGCATGTTGCTCTAAGAAATCAATTATAGAGAAAGTCGTCATGGTGTTGCTTTCATCTCTTGTTCCCCTAGTCATTTTGACTCATGACAAGTTAAAAGAAGATAGTTGCATATAAAGCCATTAAGCAGCACATTCGTATATGCTTGGGAGCCAATTCAATTACTTGGTATACCCACATTGAAGAAACCTAATGAGGGATAATTTGGCCCATTGAATGATGTGATGACACATAGAGTGACGAAATGATATGATGACACTTCAGCAACCTTAGACACCTCAGCAGTCCTAGTCACCTCCGACACCTTAGGTCACCCAACTAGACCAAGGCCCGAACACCTCACTACATCCACCGACCTGTCGAGGTGCGATGTAGCCTCCTTCTAGAAGCAAGCCAGGTGTCTCCGATCCCCATAAGATCGCGGTGCCAGTCAACGGATCTTATCTTCACCCCACCCGAATCGAATGGATCTGGGTAAGCCTTATCAACTTACTCGAAGTCTATCTTCAAGTGTGAATCTAACTCTGGTTTAGATAGACTAATGATCTTGAATTTGGATAAGCCTTATCAACTTACTCGAAGTCTATCTTCGGGTGCGAAGCTAACTCTAGTTTAGATAGACCAATAATCTCAGACACACATCATGAGGCCCACGGCAGCTTGCCTATTCAATTACTTGCTGTACCCACATTGAAGAAGCCCACGAGCAACACATTCCTACATATCTATTTGGAACACAAAGCACCAACTTTGGATGCAGCTTGCTATCTACATACTACTAATTAAAACAAAAATAAATTCAACTTTGGATATCGTATGATTGACATAGAAAAGCTTGTGAAAATAGAAAACTAAGAGTAATTGATGACTTGAAGTTTGTTTTCCTAGGCTTCAAAAACTTCATTTTCTTGTCAATGGAAAGATTGATTTGGTCTCATGAAATTCTTTGTTGTCTGTACTACAAAGCTTCCTCTTGGTGTCAGTTTTCTAAATCTCCTTCCAATCATATCTAATCATACTCAAATGAAAATGAAAAAAGATAATAATGAAGGAAGATAAATCAATTGAAAATAATTCAGTCATTGATTGTAGATTTTGAGATGTCTAGGTCATCATCAAATACATATGTTTGCAATTGCTATCAAGCTAACATTAGTGATCTTCCTACTATCATAGAGTCTTTCACTGAGATCCAACAACCTAATACAGACCCTACTAAAGTGCCATTAGTTGTTCTCATTCTTCAATGCAACCTGCACCACAAGGTGAGTGTAATCTTTACCTGCAACTTGAATTTGTGAAGCCCAAAGGAACCACAGTGAAATTTGGTTCACCACATAATAGAACCAATTCAGTTCTGTATCAGATGATGTGGTGGGTCAAATTTGAGATAAGGTTTCAAGCTTGGTTTGAAGCTATTCTTTCTATTACTAGATACTAAACGGAAAGTGAGGATTTAGTCAATTGTCAGAAAACTTATGGGTACTTTAAAAGATTAATTTGCCCAAAAATAAAATAAAAAAGGGTTTCTTAATCTCTTCCAAAGAAGAAAGATGATTCAAACAAAATAAAAAGGAGATAAATGACCTATAACCAAAGAATTGTTTTAGGGAAATATGAAAATGCATAATGGAGAAGGAAGAGGATGAAACCTCTATATTTTGGGTTATTGTGGGCTCCTTCTCTACATAGCTTAAGTGTTGGCCAATATTAGAGAAAATTCTTTTTTTTTTTCTTTTTGTTTGTAATTGCCTAAAGGGTTACTATTCTCTGGATTCTATGAAGTTTCTTTTTCGTGCCCAACAATGAATCTGGAATGTAGTTAGAAAAGATGAAGAGAGTGGTCTCAAAAGAATAGGTTGGATTTCAGTAGTCATTAAGTGATTGTACAAGGCTGAATATATACAAGAACAATAAAGAAATTTGGAAATAATTACAAGTATATAAACAATAAAATAAGGAAAGAGATTTAGTAGGAAAACTCCTAAGAGGAGAATTTCCTTTTTGTTTTGATTGGTCTCTCTATAGTAAGAACTCTTTGTATAGTAGTTAGTCCATCTTTAGCAAGAAGACTATAACTCTCTTTGGTAGGAGATCTAGAGCTCTTTTTAACAGGAAGACTAGAGCTCTCTTTGGTAGGAGATCTAAAGCTCTCTTTGGTAAGAGGAGGGTTAGGGTTGATTGACTCCTCAATAAATATAAAAACTTCATTATTTTCCTTCGACATTATATATTTTAACTTTTGCTTAGATAACTCAAATTTGTGGTATCTTGTTTTCAACACTCCATGGGCAAATATGCCAGTTTATTGCACATTGTCTATTCACTTGGCTTTTGTTGCCACTTGCCACTGCTAATTATACAAATTCGGTAGTATACCTGAAAAAGGATGTGAACCAGGTAACAACAATTAACGAATGGGATCAGATGCTCTCCTAATTTCTCATTGCATAAAATTGTTAATTAAAGAGGTAATTACCCAAAAATAAATAAACAATAACTTGTCAATGAGGCTGTAAGTTCTCAAGACACTTCAAAGCACGCGCGGGGGATTTCTTGAATTTGTTAGACTTGACAAAGAAAGTAAATGAGTCACAGGCTTGATCCTGTCTATCTCAAACTTTAGTGGGATTGGCTTGGACCTAGCATGGTGAAACAGCTGGTTGATTCATTTCCAGGTTTGATTGCTGGTATTTGTCGAAACTCAAAAGAGTTCAAGATAATTTCTATTTCATACTATATTTCCCTTGGGCTAAGTCGAAAGGAATCTCGATCGTTCTTCCTTCTTTTTTAAGAGTCTAGACTATTTCTACTTAAGCCTTTATATTTTGGCAAAGCATTCCGGCTCAAGGAATAACAAATGTCCTAAAACAGGTCCATCCGTTTACAAGAAAGACGTTTTTGCATCCTGAAGAAAATTTACCTTCAAACAGACCTGGCAATTGGGTTGGGTGGGTCGGGTCAAGGCATTTTGTGTTGAGTTTCAGGTCGGGTTGTCAAGTACTAGACCTTGACCTAAATGTTTGCGTTAGGGTTGACCCATGGGTAATTTGGGTCATCTCAAAAAATAATTAAAATTTAAAAAATATATAAAAATGCCAAAATTAAAGGAATTAACCTTAAAATTCCAAATATAAAATAAAATAAAAAGCTTGAACATTTAACAATTGAAAGAATAAATAATAAAGAGTAAAGAATAAATAGTAAAAATTAAAAAGTGGAAACTTCTATCAATACATAAATAGTCTGAATTAGACCTGACAACCAGATCAGCAAGTTGATCCATGACCTAATCCAACTCAACCTAGTTTCTTCTAAATTGAGTTGGGTCGGGTCATTCTCACATTCAATAACTAAATGAGACCCTAACCTTAATTTTTCGAGTTGAAGTGGGTCAGGTTTGGGGATTGGGTTAACTTTTTGCCAGGTCAACCTTCAAAGAATTAATAAAATGGAGATGTAAAAAGAAAATAGGAAAAAATAAAATAAACAGTCAAAAAGACCCAAATTTTATATTTTATATTTGAAAAGAGTAAAGTAACTAACGGAGGGTTATTTTCTCCTCTTCCATTACTTTTGCACGACTTTCTAGAAGATCAACGTGGAGGATGCTAAAATGTAGCCCATCCGAACCCTAAGCGGGCAAGAGGAAGCCTCTAAATGGGACATCTCTTCATCACAAAACAAACAGTACAGAACTACACAGATATAGCAACTCATATATAGTAATTTTTAACAATTGACCATGCAGGTGATGCTGCTGCTGCTTCGTCATCTCCTCCTGTTGTCTTGTTTTTGCCCAAACAAGTGTGGAAATATCCCCGTTCCCTACCCGTTGGGCCTTGGAAATGACACAAGCTGTTTTAGAGAAGGATTCCAATTATTTTGCAACCACTCATTCTCCCCTTCACAAATGCCCTCGCCGGAAAACAGTTCCTCACCAGAATCAGAAAGGGTTCATACTGTGACGTCTCTAGGAACAACATTTGTAATGGGATATCGGTGAACAACCGGATTGGGCTTCTTCAGTGCTGCAAGACGCATTGCCTCAATGTTCTTGGAGACCGGAACAATTGTGGGCACAAGTGTGGATTTGCAGAGCTCTGCAATATTTCTCTTTTTTTCTTTTGTAAAGTTAAATGTGTGGGAGAAGATTTCTGTATAATATTTGTGAACTTTCGTTTTCCTCAAGGTGTCAAAGAACCCTCTAAATCTAAAACTCTTTTGTTTGGGTCTTGACTGAGCTGGCCTTGCGAGACACATGGCCCAATTATCACCCTCCCACGTTATCCTAACTCAGCCACGTCAGCCTAGCCCGACCACGTTGGGTTAGCTCGGCCAAGCTACGCTATTTTTATGGTGCTCTATGCTTCTAGCCACGTCAACTACGCATCATATGGGTGAGCACAACTACTGATAAAGAAGAATAAGGAAGATGACTCCACTAGGGAACAGGACTCTATCCCGAATACCTCGATGGCTAACCTCATATAGGCAACCTTGGAAGCCCAATCCAATCAAGACACAGATCTTTAGTTATAAAAAGGTACTCCATGCTCGAGGTAAGGGATCGAACTCCTGAAACCTACACCGCTACTTAGCTCGGACCGGCATCCTTATAGCTCAACTCGACCACCCTACCACCTCTCAACTCGACCACCCTACCACCTCCTATTGACTTGAGCATCGGAGTTCTTACCCAGGGATAACTCCTCGGGCCTCTGACTTCTGTTTCCTTGATCACAGGTCTTGAAGCGCAGCCACGTCCTTGTAGCTCGGCCCCGCCCTACCAACAAGGACTATCTGGTTGCTCTCCTCAGTTCATGCACCACCTCGCATTGAGCAGCATCAGATTGGCATCGTCTATGGGAAACCGCACAAAAAGCCTTTCCAAAAAATCTCATTCCTTGCCGCRCAATTAAGGAAGCGATCAAGATGCCTAAAAACTAGTTTGAACGATTAGCTGACCATTCCCCGTCTTGGGAGAACCAAGAAGTTCCGCGACCTTTAGTCGTAGTAGATCCAACACAATTCTGAGCCATGCAAAAGAAAGTTGATAAGATCTTCGAATTCATGCAAACACTAGGGTCTGCTGTGCCACCAAACCGGGTTGTCCCCCTTCACGCCCTGACGCGCACAAAGGACGATCCTCAGACCGAGGACCCCAAAGCACGCTGGTCAGATGTAAGGGGAGAGCGATCCGAACATATGAGGCAAGACACAACCTGAAAGCCCACCGCCACTACCCGTTCTCAAGAACGAGACTACCATAGCTGGACATACCAGTCTGAGCGCATCCCCACCAAAGAAAGACTCGGTAAAAGGACGCCCCCCTTCGTGGTCTCAGTCGCCGAGCCAAGCTCGGTCAAGGATCACCCAACACGACCCAAGAGGGTGGCCATACACACTGCAGCCCCAAACAATAGAGATGCCGAAATTAAAGAGTTTCGACAACGTCTGGAAGAGTTAGAGCACACTTCCACCCATAAGAGTGCAATTCCCGCCGAAGACCAACCTGTGCAAGCCACCGCGCATATCACCAAAGAGCCACCCTTCATCCAGGACATAGTGGACGAGCTACCCCCTATCGGATGGCGAGCCCCCAATTTGACAAGTACGATGGGAACTCTGACCCTTTCGACCATGTCGCGACACTCAAAGCCCAGTGATGCTACACGATGTGTCGTAGGGACTGATGTGCAAAGCCCTTGTAACCACACTGCAAGGCCCAGCCTTGGCATTGTACTCCTCCCTATCGCTGAGGTCTATAGCATCATGGGCCCAACTAGAGACCCAATTCTTGGCATAGTTCACAGCTAGTCAGAAGCATTGGAAAACCTCGACCAGCCTTATGCAGGTCCTACAGAAAAAGACGGAGTCCCTTAGAGACTACCTGGCAAAGTTCAACAAAGAAGCACTTCAAGTCAGGGACTTAAATCAATCAGTCACGGTGACGGCCATACAACACGGACTTTGCCCTTCCCCATTCAATTTCTCCATCTCCAAGAATCCTCCCCAAACGTTGGACATGCTAATGAGCCATGCACAAAAGTACATCAATGCTAAAGAGGCCCAAGTGCAGCTCAGAGATGAGGATGAGAGGCCCAACAGAAAAAGGATGACGAGTGGAGGTCCGACAGGATGGATGAAGACCACAAGAGGCAAGATTGTTGGACCGACCGTAGACCCCGCACCCCTCCGCCAACCTATCGGAATTTCACGCCACTTAATGTTTTGTAGTTTGAAGTTCTGATGCAAATCCATGACCGCAACTATGTCAGGTGGCCCGAGAAGATGAAGACGCAAGGTAATAAGAGGAACCGAGACAAATTTTGTGAGTTCCACCAAGACCATGGCCACAACGCAGAGAACTGTATTGACCTGTGAAACATATCGAATATCTAATTAGGCATGGTCATCCCAGCGGCTTCAGCCCTTGACACGAAGACACCGTACCAACCCTCAAAGACCTACTGTACCGGTCCAGCCCTCGATGCGGAGACCCACCATACCAGTTCAGCCTTTGACGCAAATCCTCGGCCAGGCCACGCAAATCCTTGGATGGGTCACTCAAATCCTTGGCTAGGCAATTCAAATCCTCGGACTAGGCGGCCTACCACCACAAGGCCACGCAATATTCTAGCCGAGCATTCCCCCTCCTTGACAGTAGAACTAGGGGAGTGGTTTGGGAACCGAAATTTCGGTTCTTATTTAAGTTCTGCAGCCGACGATCAAAGGACTCCTCAACCGAAAATCAGAAAACCAGAAATCTGGTCTTTATAAACTTACTTGAAGTCAAACCAATACCCAGATGCTTAAAAACTAGGGTTTCACTGCGTCCAGCTATTGGGGAGAAAGAGAGAATATGCACCCACTCCTACTAGAGCTTCCCAATCTTTTCCAAACCTGAACCGCCCTCTTTTAGATGTCAAAAGACACCTCCCAAGCACAGAGCGCCACACCCAACGCTTCACTTTTACCTGTAACTTCGAAAATCTCTAATCGGCTAGGGTTTTGAGCCGAAATAGTACATCACCACTTCTTGGCAATATCTGGCCAGATTTAAACTCTCTAAACCCTCTACCAACTAGGTAAAAGATCCTCTGAACTAAAGAGAATCTATCTCTCCATACACTCTTTTAATCGAAGGGTGTATGGGAAAAGAGAAAGAAGAAAAGAAGGAAGAAAGAAACCTACTCTAATACCAAGATGTGAATCAGTCCTCTAAAACTGATGTAAACTTGGAAAAAATAATGAGAAAAAAAGGAAGAACAGAAGAGAATAGCAGTACAAGAGAAAGAAGATGGAGAAAAGAGGAGGAAGAAGAAGAGTTCAAATGTCTCTTCCCTCCCTTCTCTAATCCTTTTACTAAACTTCAATATTAACATAGTTACAAGTATACTCTTGAATGGGCGGCCAGCTAGGCAGTAACATAAGGAGAAATTGCTTCTTAATTTGGTCTTTTCTCTTAGTCCAAGAGGAATTACTCATAAAAGTCTTATCCATGACAGAATGGAATCGTGGGTTGGAACCCTAGATTTTGAACAAATCCTCAGTATTCGGAATTGATAGTATCCTGGAGCTGCTCCAAGTTTCAAACAATTGGGTTATTAGGGTGGGACAGGAGGATGAGTGGCTTTGGAAATGGGAGAAGAGTGGCTATTTCTCAGTTAGTTCAATGTTAAGAGTTTACTCTCTGCT